>JAUEJJ010000013.1:14021820-14033234 GCA_032164275.1 Synergus coniferae | reverse complement strand
TAATGTGCAAATATGTGGAGTAATAATAGAACACTCTTAACAGACCTTGAAAATATTTAGCGAAAGTTGCCCTAACGCACAATTGTTCATCGTTGATTATCTTTGGTTACTCATCCGTCATTACAGCAAATGTTGTTAATTTATGCCCGCAGAACCAGGAAACGGATAAACAGGTTTTATAAGTCTGCCGTTAATAAGTATTAATCTTAATGAGCTGCAATTTTGCCTGATGGCAATTTTTTTCGCAAATTTTTTAAATTCCTTGGAATATTTTTTACTTTTTTAAAATTCTTATCAAAAAGTTTTAAATCCCCTAGAATACCCCGTAATTAAATATAGAATTTTGTAAGATCCTTCTAAATCTTTTGAAATTCCTGAAAACCCATTACAGTTGTTGAAAATCTCTTGAAATATCATGACATATCTTTAAATTCACTGAAATTTCTTTAAGCCACTTAAAATATCTTGAAAATTCTTGATAATTTTTAAACGCACTTTAAATCCTTTGAAATTTCTTAAAATGAAATAAAATATGTTAAAATCTTTTGAGATACTTTAAAATTATTTTAAATCTCTATAAAATCCCTTCAAATACTTATAAAATTCCTTAAAGTTACTTGAAATTTCTTAAAATCCTGGGCAATACTTTTCTGCTAGTTATGAATATTATTTAAATTTTATATTTTTATAAACTGTATGACTCTGCCATCTGTTGTATAAGAGCGGAATTTAACAATTTTAATGTCAATTTATTTTGTAAATAAGAACTGTGGCCTCATAAATGTTGAAGGTGATTTATTTTCGAGGCTCACAAAAAAAATTTTTGAAGCCATATAAACCGTCAGAGATATAGAACATATGTGTTATGTTTCTAATGCGAAACACTTTACGACCAAGCAGAGGAGAAGGAAAGCTTTATTATATCAGAGCCCCTTTATGCGTCTATGTGGCACTGGACACTTGAAAGTCTTTTGGAATTTATGGAAAAAAGGGGCAAAGGCCACTCTAATTTAAATTTATCACATTTCTGTTATTTTATGAGCACTAAAAACAAAATTTGAATATTTCTGAAAGACTTCGAACATTTCCATTTAGAAATATTTTTATTTATTGATTTATTAATATTAATATAATAATTAATTAAATTAATTATTACACAATATCTTTTCATTGAATAATTTAACTTTTAATTCAAAAAATAAAAGCGTTAAGTATATTACATACATTCTAGATATACTTATATTGCATTATAATTTCTAGATTTAAAAAATAAACCTAAAGTATTAAAAAAATCTAATTATTCAATGCCATAAAGTTTTTTTAATTAAAATTAAAGTTTTAAATATAATATCTATTAATAAAAAGCACCTATTCTTCTTACGGCCCTGTTATTTGTTAATCTCAGTATGCGCATGTCTTCAATTCGATATAACTTTTAGCGGGCTCTGAATACATATACCTGAAGTTGGTAAATCGCGATGAATTTAATGATATTTCAGTACGAGTTAAGCGAGAAAGAGATAAATAATGCATCGTCATAGTAGAATATAAGCAATAGACGATGGTATAGTCTTATTTTTATTTTTAAATCAAGAATTTATATCATGAAATAGCTCTACACGACGCGGAATTTAGCGCGAACCGGCTTCTCGTGGAGCATGCGCATTAAAATATCCGGTGAGAAATATAGATCACGTGACCGCCCATCGTCTCGACAGCCAATTGTCTTCCAATAGCGATCCCCTTCTTCGCTTTCTTTGTCCCTTTCACGGCCATCATATGATCGACTCTCGTTTAATTTCATATCACTTTGTGCTGCGAGTTGTGCTAGTTGGTGATCGTTGTATAATCGTAAATGTGGATTTTTAGAGCCTGACAATAATTCACCGACTATTTGTTAAGTTATTTTTGTGTCGGACGATATTCAAGGCTTTGTAACTTGGATTCGTAACCGGAATAGAACTTTGAACGCAAGTAACCATTTTTATTTTGCGTAATCCACGTGCAGCATTGCAAACGACGCTGTATTTTCGCCGGTAGGTACATGTGCACCACTCATGCTGAGAAATCCTTGCTCAGAGTCTTAAATTTCATTGATTATCGTGGTTCTAAAGTAAACAAATGTGAAAAAAACAATTTCTGGTATGATAATTGCTTTGTGATAATTATGTCCTTAAATTCTTTTAGAGTAATTTTCAACCACATGTGTGCGATTATAAATTAGTAATTCGTTTTGAAATGACGACGCAACTTATAAAATTCCTTTTCTCGTGATAAAAATACTCTTGAAATCGGTTTAATTTTGGAAATAATATTGATACATAGAAGGTATCATATTTCGTATTCTAGGTATTGAAACGATTTGAATTCTGAGAAATCATGGATTTAAGAGTTTCAAATGTTTCAAGTTAAAACTCGCCAAGAATTCATTTTCCTTTGTCCTCGTCTTTATTTGTCCTTGTCATTTTTCTTTTATTCTAATTATATTTAAAATTGGTTTAGTGCGATATGGATTTTATATGATAAAATTTTTAATGTTTATTTAAAAATTTTAATTATATTTAACATTTATTTAAAAAAAATAAACTTAAAATTCTGGTTCTAATATTAAATAAAACAAAGCTCAACCGAATTATTTTCTTTGTAAGTGATAATAAAGTTTTCAAAATAAGTTTTAAAGAATATTAAAACATTAGAAAGTGTTCAATTGCCGTTAGAATTATTTGCACATTCTGATAGCTTTTAAAAAATGTAAATAAACATTTCTAGAGATGGCAGAAACAAATCTTCATTATCAATATATATAAAGTTGAATATCTGCATATGTGTTTCGAATAGGCGTCCAAACTTTTGAACTTTTTTAATCTACTTAATAAATCTACCAAATCTCTTTAAAAGTTCTCGAAATCTCGTAAAATCTTTTAATTAACTTAAATTAAAATCTCTAGTAAAATTTTGTAATTAACAGGTACAATGAGTGATTGGGAAGGAGAGACAGACTCTTCTGGTCCAACGAAGACGACTTCGGTAAGAATTTTTCTACTAGTTGAAAACGTACTTAAAATAATCAACTTATATTTAAAGTTTAATTATTGGTTTGTTTCAATAGTTCGTAGAAGATCACGGTAGAGCTTTTGGAAAGGGGCGTGGTTTCCCACGTAATAATAACGATGGGGATGACAGTTTACGGAGCGGAGGAGGACGAGGACGAGGACGAGGCTTTGTAAGCTTACAAAGTCAAGACGAGCAAATTGATTTCGGTAGCAAAAGCAACGATGATAACGGATTTAAACCCACATCAAGGTAAAATAGATCTGGAAGCTAATTTCTAATACTTTAAATTATAAATTACATAGTTAGGACATTCAAATCTGTTTACTATTTTGATATTTATTTATAGCTTTGATGGAGACGATGGCTTTCGACCTACAAGCCATGATGACGACGATGGTGGATTTAAACCCACATATGATCAGTAATATAAGAATTTACGCTTATTTATACTAAAATCAATTTAAGTTACGATTTTAAGAGTTTCAAAGTTTTTATTACTCTTACCAAATTTTGAACCTAACGATTTTTTTTTTTCATTGTTAGCAATAACAGAAACGGAGACCGAAGAGGAAGAGGCGGAGGTCGTGGTCGAGGTAGCTTCAATAGGTGATTAATTTTGATAATACTTTTATATTTAAAGTAAGAAATGATTTATAAATTTAGCTAAATCAGAAGTTTGAAGTTTAAAATCTAGAAATTCAATGAAATACTTGATCTTATCACATCCTTTTTCTTTTTCATTACTAGTGACAGAAATGGCGGTGGCGACGACGACGGTGACCGAGGATTCAAACCATCATATAATAGAGATGGAGACCGAAGAGGAAGGAGTCGTGGTGGCTTCAATAGGTGATTGATTTAACAATACTTTTATATATATTTATGTGGAAGATTGGTTTAAAGATTTAATTGAATCATAAGTTTTTTGAAGTTTGTAATTTGAAAATTTCGAATCAAGGAGCTTTCTGAATTATTTAATTTTATCAAATGTTTTTTTCACTAATAGTGACAGAAATGGAGGAGGTGGCTATGGAGGCAATGAAGACGGAGATGATGGTGGTTTTAAACCATCTTATAACAGAGACGGGGACCGAAGGGGAAGAGGCCGTGGTGGCTTCAATAGGTGATTGACTTAACAATACTTTCATATATATTTATGTGGAAGATTGGTTTAAAGATTTAATTGAATCATAATTTTTTTGAAGTTTGTAATTTGAAAATTTTGAATCAAGAAGCTTTCCGAATTATTTAATTTTATCAAATTTGCTTTTTCACTTACAGCGACAGAAATGGTGGAGGTGGCTACGGAGGTGGCTATGGAGGCGATGAAGACGGAGATGATGGTGGTTTTAAACCATCTTATAACAGAGACGGGGACCGAAGGGGAAGGGGCCGTGGTGGCTTCAATAGGTAATTGACTTAACAATGCTTTTATATAATATATATTTATGTAGAAGATTGGTTTAAAAATTTAATTGAATCATAATTTTTTTGAAGTTTGTAATTTGAAAATTTCGAATCAAGAAGCTTTCCGAATTATTTAATTTTATCAAATTTGCTTTTTTCACTAACAGCGACAGAAATGGTGGAGGTGGCTACAGAGGTGGCTATGGAGGTGATGACGACGGAGATGAAGGTGGTTTTAAACCATCTTATAACAGAGACGGGGACCGAAGGGGAAGGGGCCGTGGTGGCTTCAATAGGTGATTGACTTAACAATACTTTTATATATATTTATGTGGAAGATTGATTTAAAGATTTAATTCAATCAATTTTTTGAAGTTTATAATTTGAAAATTTTGAATCAACGAGCTTTCTGAATTATTTAATTTTATCAAATTTGTTTTTTTTTTTCACTAACAGCGACAGAAATGGCGGAGGAGGTGGCTATGGAGACGATGAAAACGAAGATGATGGTGGTTTTAAACCATCGTATAACAGAGACGGGGACCGCAGGGGAAGAGGCCGTGGTGGCTTCAATAGGTAATTGACTTAACAATGCTTTTATATATATTTATATAGAAGATTGGTTTAAAGATTTAATTGAATCATAATTTTTTTGAAGTTTGTAATTTGAAAATTTCGAATCAAGAAGCTTTCCGAATTATTTAATTTTATCAAATTTGCTTTTTTCACTAACAGCGACAGAAATGGTGGAGGAGGTGGCTACGGAGGCGATGAAGACGGAGATGATGGTGGTTTTAGACCAAGAAACGGTGAAAGGGGTCGGGGAAGAGGACGCGGAAGAGGTCGTGGCGGTGATAGAGACGGCGGTGGATTCCGCAGGAATGGAGATGGTGATTCTCGAGGTGATCGTTCTGATTTTGATGATGGTGAGAAGAAGGACCCGGTCAACAAGGAAGTCTACATTCCTCCAGAACCAGAAGTGGACGAGGATAAGCTATTCGACTCTGGAATTGGAGAAGGCATTAACTTCAAGGATTTTGACAAAATAAAAGTCAAAGTTTCTGAAAATATGCCGCCACCAATACAAAGTTTTGAAGAAGCCGGTCTGAGGCAATTCGTGGTTGATAATATAAAGAAGTGCGGATACAAGACGCCTACGCCCATTCAAAAGTATGGGTTGCCAATTATAATGGCAAAACACGATCTAATGGCTTGCGCACAAACAGGATCTGGAAAAACAGCAGCTTTCATGGTCCCAATCATCAACACCCTGTTATCGGAACCTCATGACTTGTTTTGTGAAGGAGATCACTGTGAACCACAAGTTTTAGTGATGGCGCCAACGAGAGAGTTGGTCACTCAGATTGCCGTCGAATGCAGGAAGTTTGCCAATACTTCTGTTTTAAGAATTGAAACGGCCTACGGAGGCACATGCGTCGGCTACCAAAAAAAACGACTCCTTAACGGATGTCACATTATTGTCGCTACCGCGGGTAGATTTACCGACTATCTTGAGAAAGGAGTCATACAACTAGGCTCAATACGATTCCTAGTTCTTGACGAGGCAGACAGAATGTTGGAGATGAATTTCATGAACGATGTAGAGCAGGTCGTCAACCATGAAACGATGGTACCTAAAGAACAAAGGCAGACTCTCATGTTCTCTGCCACTTTCCCGGATGAAATTCAGAGAATCGCTGGTCGTTTTATGAAACCAGATTACGCCTTTATCGCCGTGGGTATCGTCGGAGGAGCTAATAAGGATGTCGAGCAAAATTTCTACGAAGTTCCTAAACGACAGAAAAAACCCAAGTTAGTCGATATTCTTCAGCGGGAAAAGGAAAACAATTCCTTAGCTATCACAATCATTTTTGTTGAGACAAAAAAGACTGCAGATTTTTTAGCAGCCTATCTCTCTGAGAACAGCTACCCGACTACAAGTATTCACGGTGATAGATTGCAGAGCCAAAGAGAAGAGGCTCTCAGAGACATTAAGCAAAAAAGAATGGAAATTCTGGTTTCCACGGACGTAGGTGCCAGAGGTCTCGATATTAACGGGGTGGTACATGTTATCCAGTACGATCTCAGCACAGACACCAGCATGTATATCCATAGAATTGGACGAACAGGACGTGTGGGCAATAAAGGTCGAGCAACGACTTTCTATGATCCTGAAAGAGATTCTGCACTTGCTGGAGATCTCGTCCGAATTCTCAAAGAATCGGAACAACCTATTCCCGACTTCCTTGAGGGTGGAGGGTGCGCAAGCAGCTTCCAACCTGGAAGGTCAAGCAACTTTGGTGCTCGAGATTTCCGACAGGTTAGTATTTTGGACTTATTCTAACTTGGCCTTTAAATTTTTCATGAATGAATTCTATAAATTTTCTTTTACTTTTCAGACTGGAAATGGAAATTCTAACTTCGATGCTGATCAGGCTGGTGGTGAAACTGAAGAAAACTGGTAGACGGTCGTGTTTTGCAGTGGTGCTTTTTTATGTTTTGTGATCTGATTACTTTAATTTTTTTAATCAACGCATTTATTTTTTACTTTTATATCTTTAGTTAAGTTTAATTCTCAAAAATGCAAGATTGCAGATTGTAATATCAATTAATTTAGAGAAGATATTACATAAATTAAGAAAAGTTCCTATAACTGGTATACCTCAATATGCTTAATATCATAAGATAGTTCGATAAGACCAGATGCTAGTCTTCATTTTGTTACAAGTATTGAACTAATGTTTCAGGTCGATAGTGAACTAGGTATTCGCAAAGCCAAAAATTATATATTTTTTCTAATATGAGAGAAGCGTTAAAGGACATTTCGAAGTGCTACTTAATTCTAGCTTTATGAAAAGATCATTACATTCCGTAGAACGGGCTAAGTTTAAACACTTAGTGATGTTAAATGCAAGTGTTAAACGTTATATTTGTAATAAAACATTGCTTTTGTAATAAAAATATAATTTGATGAGTCGTATGGCTTTAATTGTAGTGTTTAGAATTCCTTATTGAATAGTACTAGTACTTAAACTAATAGAGATTTTTTAAGGTAGAGGCTGGTAGAAATATGTTTAATTGCAAAAGTAATACTCACCATCGTTCATGTCCATCAAATGGAGGTCTTCGCCTTCTAATAGAAGGGAAGATAGAAATCCATCGGTCGTTTGGTTGATCGTGTCGGAGGTTGGTGTAGGGTAGTACATCATATCATTTGGCTCGGACTTGTAAGCTGCACCGTTCTCTGCTCCTATTGATTCACTGCTGTTCGTTAGGTTCATCGATGTAGCCACCGCTGATCCCAAATTCGATGGTCCACCTGTATAAGTGAGCAGTTTAGTTCAGACAAGGGAACGTTATTTGGAAAAATTAAAGATTTTTGTATTGAAAGTTTCGTCTCGTCAAGTGATATATAATTTATAAATTTAATTCAAATTTGACTTCAAAAGTATGCAAAATTATAATTATGTATAATTCCAAATTTGTAAGAGTTTGAAATTGTACTCGAAATAGAAACAGTGCTGAATCTTGAATTATAATGTTATAGTTCAATATTTTTTGACACTTATTAATTAAAAAATTTTAATTTTTGAGGCTATTTTACAATTCCTTGATTTTAATAATTAAAATTTTTGTAAAAAAAGTATAGGTCCTAATAATTCAAACAACAATGGAAAAATATCTCACCAACGTTGTGGTATGGACTCGTAGCGTTGAGATCACCAACTGGAGGTGCCAAAGAAGCATTGTGAAGCAATACATTACGTTGTGCCTCGTAATGACTGTGACCTATACCATGTCCTGGATATCCAGGAAGTGCTGGATGTGCAAAGTGATCCGGACCACCCGGAAGTGACAGCAGTGATGCTAAATCCTGCCATCGTTGTTCCGTGCTCATTGTACGCATGAAAGGCATGCGACCCTACAAAAAAAAAAAAAAATAATCGGTAAGAACAAGCTTTTTATTTTAAAAATGTTAATTGTTTATTAAGGGTATTGTACCAAAGTTCTAACTTCAAAAATTCGATTTCTTCATTCTACCAAACTTTCATTCTACTTAATAAATATTATAATTAGATATTTTTTCGCTCTATATAGTTACGCATTGTTTAATATATAATATGTATGTTTAATGTAATGTTTAATATATAATTGTATCTTTACAGCTATTTTACACATTTTTTTTATGTTCGTAGCTCAATAGGAAGGGACTATCGATATTGGAGGAAATTTATCTATCAGAGGAATTTATACTACTTTTTTACGCCCTTCGCGGTGGGGCCGTACAAACAACCATCGATTAACTGTCACATGGAATGGATTTTGTTCAGCCGTCAGGTGTCACACAGGTAGATCCAAAGATTTGAAAGATTCACGAGGAGGAGGTGGAACCCCCGCTGATCGCGTAGGTGTCATTGGAAGATACCTGATGGTGAAGAATATTAATAATCGAAGCATTTCTTGTCCAGAAAGTAAGACGCCCGTCAATCACACTACCTAATAATTTATTAGGATGTTTGTACTAATAAAAAAATTCGTGCAAAGTTATATATCTTCTTGAAGCTTGACACTAAAAGTTTTCTTTTTCTAAAAGTCAAGCGTTTTCTTGGGATATCGCTCTTTCATTTGACTCTTGTTAAATTTTTTAAATTAAGGATGTAGACCTAGTCTTAACATCAAAATTTTACCTCTATAAGTACATTATTTATTTTCTTGTGTTTTTTTTTTTTCAGATGACCACACCGTGAAAACTGCAACAGACAGGTGACGACGTGGGTTATCAGAGTTTTTCCTGCACCCTTGGAAGAAACCCAGAAGAAACTATAGAGCCTTAATCTTAGCGTAAACGCGGTAGTTCGTGTACAGACCATGAAGGCCTAATGCTCGTAGCATTGGTTTTAATGCGCCAAGTGCAAGAAGAAGATGAATAGGGAAGCCAACGTGTGCGGATTGTGGATTGTTGACTGGGTGCATCAATCAGCCGTTGGTGCAATCTGTTCAGCGATGCCTTCAAAATGATTCTTGCTTGTCAGCGCATCTGCCGCAGGCTTTACGGAGCAAGACCATAAAACTCTAACGTTGTTTTACCCCAAATAGAACTTCCGGTAAATCATTTTTATCGCAAATTCTTAATTCATTGAATTTTCAATAACATTTTATACAATAAGGGTGACTGAAGTTTTTCAGGACAAGAGATAGTTTCCCATAGGACTCAATTGTTCTTCGGTGGAGTTTAAAATGAAATCTTGGACGAACTGTCTGGTGTAGCGAATGAATACTATACGCATTCCTTGACTACTGGCGCTCGTGATTTATGTACCCACCGTATAGAGTGTACACCGTATTCGCACATAAGTGCTCAGGTACACATGTACATTTTCTCGCATACAAGACAGAAGCCTTGTGATCTCTTTCTCTTTTTAGACGAGGTTCTCTCTTGTTCTTAGCATCTCTCTTTTCTCTTTTGACTTAGCGCTCAAAAGAGCCTCTTCAAAGGATGTAGAAGTACTTACTGCTCTTTAGGTTGCCAGGAAGACAGTAGTGGAAGGTGTCTTCCAGCAGATGATTGAGTTCAGCTGTCCAGGACATATTCTCAGCCTCTTCTAGACTCTCTTTATCTCATTTTAATCCAACATTCAATGTGAATTATAAATTTTTCATTTATGTGCCATGCTGAGATTTCCAGATATCAAAATGCTCTCAAAAATTGATATTTTAAGATCTCGATTCTAAAGTACAGGCGACGAGTGCAAATCCAACAAATAGGTGAAAAGAGAATGTGACTTCAGATTTCGAGATTGTGAGAATCTATTTTCGATATAATCGCAAACTCTTTTTTATGATAGGGTTCGAAACAAAAAAAAATTTTTGATAATGGAAACTATTACTCAGAATGATGTATGAAAAGGGGCTTGATTGCGCAGATGGTATCGTGATTAATGTTTGTGTTGTCGATCGAATTTGTAGACAGAGAGCAGCAGATCGTGTGACACCTGCCAACATGGATCGACCTGTCAATCCTTCACGGAAGGATGAATTACCTCAGCCACCTTACTGTCTTGCTACGCTTCTTATTCACCTGCATATTTTTGTACGTGGTCGACCCAAAGACCCTGTGGTTGTGAATGAAAATATTGGTAAAAGTATAATCTCCTCGGTCACGAGTCTTGTAGTAAAATAAATATTTAGAGGCTACTAGCACCCACCCTGGGAAAAAAATGATTCAGAGTTGAAATCTGTCCTTGGAAGAAGTTACGAAAATAATAATCATTTCAGATTTCGTTTTAATTCCTAAACTTAAAGTTATATCTGAGATTGTAAAATATTGTAATCATTGTAATAATCATTTTTCCACATGTTTCAGCTTTCAGGGTCTACGAACTGGATAGTTTTTGTGAAAATGATTAAGGCCTTTTTGTAAGATTGCTGAGTTTTTATTCTTTAGACGACGTCCTCAATGATCGTCACAGAGGAAATTCGTTTCGCACATCCTAGATCAGTCGTACGAAGAACAAATTATGCATTTCACAGTGCATAAGACCAACATCTGTTTGGAAACCCTGACGAACGAACGTAGACGTCCCGTCGCGATTGTTTCTTTATTCTTGGCGGAAATTGCTCTTTTCAGCTCACAAGGTTGCAATCCTCTGTGGATGCGGAATGCGAAGAAGCACTTTCTTTTATTCTATAAACGTCAATCTCGATCAAAGTCTGTCTGGAATTCAGCTACAATATGTTTCACTTAAATCTTCAGGTATGTATTCAATTTATGTCTAGTTTTAGTATTACTTTTAAAAACACTTGAAATAACTAGAAAAATTTTATCCCTTGAAATTATTTTAAATCTCTTAAAATTCCGGCTAACGCCGGATGAATTTCTGCTATGATAAATACAAATGATATTGAAATTTCAGGTCGGAAGCAAAGGTATACTAACTGAATTCAGTTCCAGC
>JAUEJJ010000013.1:14011213-14021720 GCA_032164275.1 Synergus coniferae | reverse complement strand
TATACTAACTGAATTCAGTTCCAGCAACGACTAAACGTTTTGAGTTGCCCTTAATGACGCGCATATAAACTAACGGATGTTATTCGCACTGGATAATGGACCGAGATATTAATTATGATTCATTCGGGATAATTATCGCATTAATATTAGTCACCATGCATCTTAAGAAGAGGACCCTAATGCGCTTCGAGAACCAGGTTGCTTTTCCGTATTACATTCTCTACTTCTTCTTTTTAAGAAATGAGGGCTCGCTAACTGCGGAATGAACTTGATTGAAATGCGACTTGACCACATTTACAACAAACTTGATTTATTTTCCAGAGTAAGATTTATCAGTATAGTTATGCACCATCAGAACTTTTTATATTACGAGCCTTGGACTTTAAAACTATACTTCGTTACTTAATGATTACATTTTTTAGTGCAATAATAAATTGCTCTCTAATAATTTCAATTTATATACATGCTTCCTTCTTTCTTTCTTACTTATCTTTTTATAGACTGTCTCATAAGAGTCTTAATTCTAGAGTGGAAGCTATGTAACATGTAAATATTGTGAGTGCATGAAGAATCCTTCAAGGATCTCGGACTCAAGCACACCACTTCTATTCCATATACTAATAGATACAGAAATAGTGTGAACAAACCGCCAGGGTCAGAACATTCCATAATCTAAAATGAGGCTCATTTTGTTCATTATGGTTACTTCCTTAAACTTTAGTTACTTCAGTGAACTTTAGAAGATTTTTTTGATTTCTCTCATTGTCATGGATTATTATCGAGTTTAAGGAATAGTTGAGTACGAGAACAAACGAAGTAGTTTCATGGATAAATCTTCCAATTGGATGGCATTCGAGGGATAGTTATTGGCGCTGAGTAATAAAAGTTAAAATTGCCGATCGAACAGAAAACTTGGTTCGATAGTAGTGTGCTTTACCGGCCATTCGTCACTGATCTAGGAACACGTCTTGTAACGAGCTGGTAACGAGCTACTCAAAACCAATGTGCTTGGGATCAGAGGTTGGAATCGGACGATCATTCAAATGTGCTGACAGAGCGGATGATAAAGCTTCCCGTATACCAACCACAGATATTTACTGTTTTGCTAATATCCCTCAATTTGTGCATAACTACTTGCCATCCGATCGCGTAGATAAATTAAGCAAATCAGTTCTAATGATGCTTATTATTATTTATTAGCAATATTATACGCGCGCTATACAGGAAACATTGCATGGAGAATTAATATTATTCAAATTCAAAAAAGATACAAAATTACATAATTCAAGGAATATCACAAAATTTTAAGAGATGTTACGAGATTTCATGGTATTTTAAGGAATTTTATGGGATTTTATGAATCATGGAAGTAAATTTATAACGTTTTCATAGTTTAATAATGCTAACACTTCACGATTGTTATATGATACGGTTGTTTAAAAAAAAAAACGACAAATTAACATTTTAGAAAGTAGCTGAAAGTAGTAAAGCATATTTATAGCCAAGAGCTAGCAAATTAATCTAAATTCGTACTTCTATATAAGGAGAATCCGAACTTCCTAATAGAGAAAATTAGATTCTATTTTCATATTCTGACTGAAGAAAAATTGGAAAAGATTAAAGCAAGTAGATAATGTGATTCTTGTCATTGCATCTGTCTATCTCCGAAGCCTCTAATCATCATCGAAATTATCGTCGGTGACATCAAGTGGCTCGGTCTTCTATTAAATTATTTTGCTTTCATATCTTTTCTCTGTCGAGCCCTGCGGAGATTCTTCGTGGTTGTAATTATTATCGCATTGTATATTGTCATTACGTACGACCGAGGGACTTCTCTCATTACTTACGCATAATCGCGAGGAAGTTTGCCAAGACTTTTGCTTGTCGCTTGCAGGCGAAAAACAAATTTGAGCCTTCTTTTCTCATATACGCTTTATAAATAACATTTTTCATTTTATTTAATTATTACTCCATCTTAATGATTTCATTCTCGAGGCATTTTTCAACAATTTATTATAAGAGTGTGGATTCAAATTCTTTCCTCAAAATTGAATTTCCTCATTTTATTGAAAACTAAAGAAATACTAAAATTGGGTATCTTTTCGCTCTGTAGGTGATCGAATTTTTAAGTTGTAACTCGGATCCAACATTCTCAAATTCAATTACTTTTACATAAGTATAGCTTTCCTCGAAGAGTTAAGTTTTTGTGAAGTTTCAATTTACTGCTGGCATACGAATTGGGTTAATTCTCAAGGCTTTAAATCGACTTTTTTAAGCTGGATCCCAGAAGACCGCGATTTTTTATACTGATTTTATTACCGCTTCTTTCGTGGGATTCGGGAACGAGCCAGATTTTTTGAGCTGAGAGGAGTACCGCAAAGCGCATAAATCATAACACCTGGTCGGTGAATGACTACGTAATTAGTGACCGTGGAAATGATCACCGAGCATAGAATATAATATTTGTTGGTCGTATGTTCCACGAAACAAGGAAGAGTGCCTCTTTCGTCAAGAAAAGTGTTACAAAGTCTAATTCTAGCTTCATTATTGCCAAGAGAAAATATATTCCGAGCTATAAGTCTTGTGTTTAAATATATCGATACTTAAGGTTGATTAATACGAAGATGAGTAAATACGCTCTTTGATTTACGTTTTATTACTTCAGGTGCAAGTCGTTTGATTAAAATAGAAGTTCAAGGTGTTTCAATATAAAAGACATCCGGTGTCATCTATTATTAAGATATGTTTTTAATATTTATTTTAATTACTCTGAATAAGGAAATGTATTTTTAAAGAGATTTCAAAGATCCAAATTCTGGAACAAGATTTATAAACAACATTTGAAGAACTGGTTGTACTGTAAATTTAATTCAGTTACTTTAAGCTTCAAGTTTGAGATGTATTTTTAAATTATTTTTTAATTATTAATGAGGATGTCGCTTAATGAGGCTAAAAAATGAAGTAGGAAAGTTTGTAGTAGGCAGCTGACGACGCTTAGCAAGTAAAGCTTTATGCTGTCTGTCAAGTAGCTTGAAGCGCTCAACCGTACTTAGAGGAATCAGAATGGCTCGTGAAATCCTCAACTGGCAAAGTACGTTTTAAACTTTTAATAAGTATCGTGCGGCAATTACAGAATTCAAGTTGTAACGAACGAACGCATAGTTGACAATATGGCCTTCAAGTTGATTTAACCGAGTAATCATATATCGTAAAATATTTTACAAACACACAGATGGCCATCTCTCGATCGTTTAAAGTTTAATGTCATATTTTTATTGTCCATGAGTTTACGAGCTTGCATTGTCTCCAGAAAAGTATAGGAATTTACTATTGCTTTTCAGGAAATCCTTATTTAAAAACATTGGACTCAAGTTCTAACTTCAAAATTCGATTTCCCCATTTTACTCAACAAATATTAGAAACAGATATTTTTTCATTCTACACCAGTACTTATTTTTCAAATAGAAGTATGTATGTGTACAGAGCGAAAAAAATATCTAATTATGATATTGGTTAAGTAAAATCGAATTTTCAATTTATAACTTGGGACAAAAAGTTTTAATATATATATCAGATCCTTCTTTCTTCCTGATTAGATATTAATATATGATTCTGTTTCAGGTTTCATTAGGATATTGCCAATCCCTAATCCATTCTTACAAAGAAGATCCAATTTGTTCGATGACAAATTGTAGAAAAAAGAATGGTTGATCCAGAGGCGTAATCTCGAGAAGAATTAAGGAAACTGGTAGCTGGGGAGATAATCCGCGGTGGACCAGAATGGAGCCAGCCCACTTAATTGCGATTTAAGCCCCAGGGAGGTCCTTTCCCTGTCAAAACTTGTGGCCACTCGAAACTGGAAACTTTGAGAACGGTATGTTTAAGATTGAGGATCCTAGGCAAAAAGGCACCAAGTACCTGTCAATTAGGTATTAGGGGCTCCAGCTCTTTTGTATCAGGATGTACCTGTTTCAGAGTTATTCGTTTTCCTGACAAATTTTCTGACAAGACTTCTCTCTCGATGATCTCTCGTTGACTCCAGAGACCCCGGAATTCGTAGTGCAGTCAAGGCTTCGATTCATGAACACTACAGGAAGGGAGGCGATAAATCCTAAAGCCATCGTAACTGTCGTACCACGTTGTTAAGACTAGCTTGTGTTTAGTCGTTTGTTCGCTACTTACTAGCAGAGTAGCAAGCTCTTGTTACTCTTGTACCACAGATGTTTACTTCATTTCTAGTTCATGTATATTGTATATAGTTTGCCTACATAGTGGTTAGTAATGGTCAGCAATTTTTATGGAGATTGCTGCTCTGAGTTGTTCACAACTCCAAATTGAACCAGGAAATATTTTTAGTGCAATTAAATTACCTATACTGTTCAAATTGCTCTTCTACTGAATTTTACGAACCGGACTGACAAAAATCAATTTGAAAAGGCGTTGATCAAAGCCTCTTAAAAATCCGAAGGCGAATTCATCGAAATGGGATAACCATATGACGTAATTCTATTTTTTCCTACTCTTTTGTGCTAAAAGGTAGTTATTAGGTAACTGCAAGTCCATTCAAGGTATATTCTACACTGTTTCACAGTACTTTATTTTCTATAATTATCTGTTAGACTAGCTATCAATTACAATCAATTACAGGTAAATATAAGCCACTGCTGTATGTAGTGCTAATTTTTTAAAGGCACAATTCACTTTAAAAATATTATACGTATTTGTATAAATTACACAGCCATGCAAGAAAAAGGCCAAGAACATTTTCGAGGACTATTGTATTCATATTTTTGATGTACTGAATCCGAATTTGAGATCGAGAGAACACCTAATTTAGTAAATTTTGGATCTTATCTCAAATAACGTTATTTTCAAATAACGTTTTTCGTTAATGGTGGAAAAACTTGGTATCATGGATCTCAATTCTTGGGGAACGTTAAAAGTTCAGATTGGAAAAAAGATTTCATGAATTCTGAGGTCGAATACTTTCCTAAAAATTGAGAGGACTACAGTGAAGAACTGTTTTCTACTAATTACTAGTTTGATTAATTAAACATTTCCAAAAGGAGATCTGATTTAATTCCATAAGATTCAGACCTTTTACAAGTTCGTTATAATTAATAATAGAGGCTTGATAACTCAAGGCAACGTCTTCAAGGTCTACAATAAATTGTTGTCCTTAGCATTAGTTCAGGACTGGGGGAAAATCTTCACAGATGTAAGAATAAGTGAATACGTATGGGATAGTATACATAATGGGTTGAATTACGTCGGTATGTCTGTTCCTCGATATACGGTAACACGTAGCAATTACAGGTGACTGAGGTCAGTGTTAATATGACACTCGCGTGAGAGAGGAGTTCCAAAAATGATATGTTCGCGACCGCTGGTGCTGTGCTTTCTTGCGTAACCCCGTTTTGCTGCACAATACGTAGAATATGAATATACTATCCTCATAGGTAAAGGTCCCGGCGTAAGAATATATTAATTTAGTGGATTTATTACGTGCCAGAAGATCCGTGCGGGTATAGTTGTCGCGACGAGCAACACAAATGTCCATGGTCGTCGTAATATATGGTTCGGCTCTCAAGTAGGAAACCAAGGACTCGTCATTTGCGGCCAATTACCCACACGAATTTCAAAATCATTTTATTTATCACGAAATCAAATTAGACATTTATGGAAACTATTCTTTGCTAAAAACAAGTACCCTTATAGAATATTGATTCTGTACCTACTTTTCTGAGACATTATTCGTCTCTTCATATTATAAAAAAAAATATTTGTCACAAACTTGATATGCTTCTGCTTCATTTAAAAACTTTGTAACGAAACGAAATCGCTCCGTTTATCGTTATTATAAAAGTAAATATAAAGATATGTTTAGTTACTATTAATTTTATTTTCTGAATCTTAAGTAGTGATATAATATTATACTCAGTAAAATATATGCCCAACTTGACTATCAAATTAGGAAATACATAATTAGTTGATTATACTGAGTAAACCTTTTAAATTTATTTAGTGATTTTTTTCCCTATTTGCTATGAAATTACAATCTCAGTCAATTAGATCCAAAGAGTACTGAGAGTTGAAATAATAAGCGTTTTCTAACTCTTCAAATTTAAAAAAATGGATATAGTCCTTAAAAATGAGGGCCAAAATTTACCATTATAATAATATTTTCGGATTCTTCTTTATGTTCACTTTAACTTTCACTCAGCGAGTTCGTTGTAAATTGGTGGTGCTTTGGCTGTCGCGTTCACGTGATTCATTACGCACATTGTCGTTATATACTACTTTGACCTCGAGGAATGAGATCCGCACATTTGATTTCTTTGCGTTGAAATTTGGTGGCCTGTTCAAGCAATTCAAGTTTCTGTGCTCAATAAGATAGGCAAATATTAGACTTGATGGATGGGGGTTGTTTGACAAAGATTTCTCTCTACAGTCTACAAGGTTGTTAAAAATTTGTCAATATTAATTTTCCACGTTTGAACAAACATAACTTAATAACTTAAAATAATTTTGAGATATTATTTTTATCAGCCAAGAGACAAAACTATAATTGATGTTTTATTATCTGTACCTGGAATAATCCCTCTTCCAAGATCAGATTCCAACATTCTGCACTGGAGTAGTCTAAGGTGTTAGTGTTTGATTGAGGTTTAAACAAGAATTGCTGCACCTCGTTCATGTGTCCTTTCGCGACAATTCGCCTAAAAATCACACAAAATTAACCCTTATTATTCAATCCCTCTTCTTAACAGACTTCCGTAACCCTTTCCTTAAACCTTCCTGTAATCCTTTCCGTAATCCCACCTGTCCGTAATCAATGACACGTGTTTAACAGTTGATTGGCTCAAAAGTGAAGCGTCCCTGCTTTCAAAAAGGCGACATCTCTAGAAAGGTGAATAGTCTCTCGGATCTTTAGACTTTGACAGAATTTGGAATATCCATTGCGCAAGGGGACTTTGTTCTTGGACATTAGCATCTCGAGTAACTTGGTTTCAGTTGTGTGGGATCAGTTGTGAATCAGAATTCAAATCCACATTATTCAAAATTCAGATTAATCAAACTTTTCACTAATTTCATCACACTTGGAGGAACTTATTCACACTCACTTCGGATATATCATCACAAATGAGAGAATCAATCAAACACACTCAGAATTCGCGGACATTTATTTGCGATTGGGGTGACTGTTTTTGCATATCCTTTAGGAACCGGACGTCTGATCTCTTCGTTGAGCGGGTCTTCCGGTTGCCTAAGAACCAATTGATTTCCGGTGGTAGCACGATCGAGCGCACAGGGTTGTTCAAGCGTTGTTCCTTTCCGGTTTCTTTAGCACTTCCGCTATTTGTTTTTTGAAAAAAAAAAGAGTTAACCGAGGACGCGGTCTTTTAGCGAGATATCATCTTGGACTTCTGACTGAACGTCCGCGAGTGCCGGTGAAGAAGGTGTTGACGATAACACCATGCAGGTACTGTCGCGAGTACGAGAGAAATTTGCTTCAAAGTGAGGAGGTAGGGATTGAGTATACTTGTGATTGGCAGGCCTCTCTCAGGTGCGTTTCCACCACGTGCGTAAACCAAGTGCTCTGTGATGTTCACGTCAGGTCTCAGTGAATGTAGAGAGGACCCCAAGACCTGGGTAGGTCATTGTCGTCAGTTCATGATTCCCTGTTGACAATTCACTTCGAGTCGAAATAGGCAATTCTACCAAAAAGCACCAATGCCTGAGAATTTATACTTCTTAATAATCTATACCAAGGAATTGATTATTTTTAAAAATAATCAAAGAAGACTTGAATTGAGTTTTTTATGCTTACATACTATAGATAATGATAAAAAAGCGTTCACGTTTTTGGACATGATAGTTATACTAGTTCTGTACTTACCCTATTGATCGAATAGGGAAATCACGGCCTAAAATGTGTTAGAAATGTTTCTTCTTCGGCACAATTAAAAATTGTTTTCCCAGCTTCTTCTTTTATGTAATATGTATGTGTACAATTGTACGTACATATTGTGTTTGTGTACACAAAAAGTGTGTTGTCCTAAATTGAAAACATTTTAGGCTCTGGGTTAAATATTTATTACATGAAGGCGAGACTAGATTTATGTAATCAGTTTGAGTCACCTTAATTTACGAATAAGAAATAGATTGCGTTCTGAATACATTGTAGGTTTAATAAAAGATGAAATAAAAAGCACGTGCTTAATTTACAGCCACGACGAGACTTTTTAAAACTCTTTCTCCCTCTCTCTCTCTTTCTCTCTCTATAGATTCTTTGCTCAGTTAAAAATTAAACGATTTATACATAAAGTTAAATAAATCGTTATAAATAAAGTTCCAGAAATGTTGAAGATGCGATAAGATTGGGATTACAAGACTCGCGAATTAATGAACGAAGCTTTTCATGCTTCTGATTTGTGGGATACAGTATACGTGGGAAAAAATGGGTTGCTTTACGCCCGGAGGTTCTTGAAGGAGCGCCTAAAGTCATGTTCGCATTTACGTATACGGTTTTACATGATGGTAACGCCTGGAGGTAATGTTTCCCAACTGAGAATTCACCTTGTGGATGACAATCGCCGCGTGCAAGTCCACATAAAATGATAAGGTCTGAAAAAATGCTTTCACTTGGAAATCACATTCATTTAATGACAAAATCTGGATGGTGATTTAAAAGATTTCAGCTTAAGCAATTTGAATTACCGACTGGAAGCTCTTCTTCGTATACTTTTTATACATGTTTTTAAAACACGCAAGCCGCAATCAGTGCTGCTAATTATAGGCAGTAATTTAAAGAATCGATTCCCAATAATTGAAAATTATACTGGATCTTGTGTAATTGAAATTTTCTTTATATAACTTATTGACTGCTGCATTAATTACACGAATGTGATTTTAATGTACGTAAAAGCTTCTCGGGACTTGAGCTGACCTTAAAATTCAATTTCTCCATTTAAATCCACGAATATTAGAAATAGACATTTTTTTCCTCTAGAGCGTAATTCTATATATGAAATAGAAGTGTGTCTACAGAGCGAGAAAATGTTTAATTTTGATCCCCTTTGGTAATACCGAAAATTACGCAAAAACGTTAAAATGTGAAAATTTATAATTTTCACACTCTGTATGCATACTACTATATAAAAAATAAGTAGATACTGCTACAGAACGAAAAAATATCTAATTAAGTAAATATTGGTTAAGTAAAATATTCCCGGTATATGTAAGAACATTGAAGTCATGTTTTGAAAAGTATAAATTACGTCACGTATAGAAGAATATGTAATTCTATTGTAGTTATTATCATTATATTATGTATTGCATCAATTATTCAGTAATAATTGAGCATATCTTACATTGCTCATCAATTATTTTACAATTCTGCTAGAATTATTGAGTAAGAGCTGAAGCCGTTGAATTTTTCAAAAAGAAAATCTCAAAATTTAGCATAGTCGTCAACACAAAAATTAAAACTATTAGAATTGTGCTATTTGAATCGTTGTTTTCATTGTGAGTTAGACTGAAGAACTAGGTATATGTTTTCTCGTTTTAAGTCAAAGGTGGTCAGTCAAAGATGAATTTCCTCGAGAATTAGAAGCACTCGATCACGTGACACTGCGTTCTTTTCGAATGAAACGAACACAGCGAGTAATCTCGCCGAATGATAATTACAATCAGCGAGTGCTCGTAAAAATCTTGTTGCATAATGGCGTGGTGTAGCGGTAGCTGTATAACAGTGACTAAAACTAAATGGCAGAGGTAGTGAGCTGCTTCGAAAACAGCGACGGATAATAGTTGTCTATGATTGCCATGCTCGTATAGTTAAGTGCACCTATATAAGGCCCAGCGCGTATCTATATATACATATATGCCTCAGAAGAGGCCAGGGCGGTAAATTCTGCCATGGCACCTTACTTCGACTAACAATGCATCCCTTACTCCTTAGATCACTTCCGTTCACCAAACCAAATTTCCCAGGATCCCGTCTACTGATTTATACAAGCCTAAGCAAACATCAGAAACAAGAGTTGTGGTGATAAATCCTAATTTTATAGTTTTGCATCACTCGACCTGTGATTTACATTCCAATTTCAGAGAAAAATATAATAGTTCTACTTTTAAACAACCGAATTACGGATCATATGAATACTTTTTCATTACATCCACGACTATTTATTTACCTGTGACAGTACTGCCAGTGCGAAATTGTGATTGGCATAATTATTTATGTTGCACGGAAAAAATTAGTCACCGAAATTTTCCTTGACTGTCATCGAGTTCAGGATACGTCAAAAGTTTTCAAATGTTTTATAAACTTTTTCTAAAATCTGAAGTAATCTTCGTGAATAATTTTAAAACAGTTTTCGAAATTTTCATTGACTCTCAACATTTCGAATAAGTCAAGTAAAGTTTCTATTATAATTCTTCACGAAGATTACCTACTTCGGATTTTAGAAAAAGTTTATAAAACATTTGTAAACTTTTGACG
>JAUEJJ010000013.1:13815840-13829713 GCA_032164275.1 Synergus coniferae | reverse complement strand
ATATAAATACACCTCATTTAGTACAACCAGCACCCATCCGAGCATAACAGAGAAAAGCATTGAACCTATGTTCAATAGTTTAATGGAGATTCGTAGAAGTGCTATATTTTAGTTTAAATATTTATCAAATATTTATGCCGAATCTTGAAAAACTGCGACCAGGTGTGCCATTATTTGAAGGCACTTTTACGTATGAAGATGAATGAAATCGGATTCTAGGAAAAATAGTGTCCATTGATCCCTCCCCTTCTCACTCCCTAAGAAAGTATTTACCAGTTTATCCGCGGCTGGCAGTTACCCGGGTGCCATTTTCTGCCCCGCATAAAATTTGCAGCGTTTCGGAGATGCGCGATACAGTTACATGTGTAAACCTACATGCATGCACCTACATTCACAGGTGTAGATACACAGTCGTAACACCTGAGTAGTACCTTCCCACAGACTACATCCAAGTTCTTCTATCACCTTCATCCCTTTCGACCTCAACTCGACTGTCAGAGTATTCGCTCAAGGAAATACGGGACTACGTGCTTTTCAGCCCTGGTCCCTACGTGGAATACTCATTTTGTACGTCTGCAGACAACGTCTTGACCTTAGATCCTTGACTTTTGAACTCTTAGGCTTTAAGATTCTGAAGATTGGATGAAAACTGGGAATGCAACTTTTAGGAACATGTTCAACCATTGTAAGGCGATTTCATAAAATTCAAGATGAAGTGAAAAATCTAAGCTTTATTGAAAAAAAGTTGAAAAGAATTCACAAGAATTCGAAAGAATGTAAAAGAATTTAAAGGAATCTATAGGTGACTTAAAAAAATTTAACAAAATTCAATGTCAACTCTATAACTGAATGAAAAACAACAGTTTTTAGACGTTTTGATTGAAACAACCATTTAATTAGGACAACAAAAAATTTGATTAGCTGTATTCCAACTAAACATTTTTTTGTCCCCACCAAATGGTTTTTTCGTTGTGGCACACACCGATGGTGTTTCTCATAACAAAATATCATACTCTCAATTTTTTCAGCGTTTAAAAATAATAATGAAATGTCGTTCAAGGTAATTTTCTTCTGAAAAATTTTATTTCATCTCATTTCTCCTAGTTTCTTCATTATAATGCATTCGAAAATGGAAATATGAAGAAATTCATTCAATAGTTCGAAAAATATTCCTTATATAATTAAATAAGAAATAATGTTAAAAAAACAACCCACTGTGACCTTCAGTTTTTATTATAAAAATTTGAAAAAGATCTAAATATCGCTCTATAGTAGATAATATATCTATTTCTAATATTCTTCAAGTAAAATGAAGAAATTGAATTTTGATGATAGAGCTTGAGCCCAACACCCTTAATCCGATTATTGATGATGCATATAATCGTCACTCCTTACTCTTCACTCTTTACTCTTTTACATACAAATTCCACGTTGATTATACCCTGAAATCGTTCAATGCAAAATCAGAGCGAATTTTCCAACTTTCCTGCATCGTTCCACTTTCCAGCGACATCTCACCCCCAAACGGAACTCATTTCATCGAGTGTCCAACTTGTGCCCTCGGTTACAATGAAATTGTCATTGAAATACGGGTCTCTCGATCAAAGCTTACCGAACATTCGAATCGAGGCCATATTAAGAATTTCACGATACACCTGTATTTCTGCATTTTCCACCTGTCCGAAGTTGGGCGTCGCTCCGTTGGCTCCACCTACGACCCTCCTCGCGACGCCAGGCGTCCAACGACGTTACGACGTATACCTCTTTCCCATTGGCTCCCCGCCGTATCGACTCGCCAGAACTCGTTCTATTTTATTATTTTACTTGTTAGCCACCTACACGTGCTTGCATGCGGTTTTCTGGTTCTTGGTGGTTCTTGGGGCCCGCCGGAAGCTCGAAACTTCCACATTTTAGCTGAGGCACAGCCCCGTCTGCTTGGTTGTCCTTGTCGTCGAGGAGCTAGCTTTAAAATGCATCTTCGCCCATCTTTCTTTCATCTTTACCTATCCTTGCCGCCGACTTAACTCCCTTTCGCCCACCTACCCTCTTTTCCACTACATCGGTACCACAACCCTTCGAACCAGCCAAGATCTCTTTCGATGTGGATATATACGACGGTAGGCGGTCTCGTTTCGACTTTGATCTCTTTCTCTTCTCTTTTCTTCCGGGTTTGCTCTTTGTCTCCACTCGTCCACCTCTTCCTCGGCTCGGCTCGTCTTTTCCTTCCTTCTCGACTACTTCCTAGTCTAGAGTGTCTAGACTTTCTAGGCTCTGGACCCCTTTTATTCCTGGCTGTCTTGTTTTCTGTTATTACGTGCGCCGCCTTGCTTGCAAGAGTTTCGGCGCTTTTTTTATTATACATAAAGTCGGATTCCCCGGAACCAGATTCGGAATGTCTTTTGCCTGTTTCTGGAGATATACACGCTTGAGAAGCATGAATAACGAAGAGTGTGATTATTTTTCAGAAAAAAAGAGGTGGAGTTAAATGGGATTGGATAAGCAATTTATGATTTAAAAAGTCATTGCATATGATAAAGGGATGGGCGAATTTGCAAAAAGTATCGACGCCTGAGAATCGATACTTTTCAATATGATTGATACTGCTATAATGTGAAAAAATACCCAATTCTAATCGGAGGTAACTCGCTCTTGGAACTACATCCAAATGTTGAAATCTCTTGATAATTGGCCTTCATATTAAGTACCATAAACCCTATTAAACAATCAAATATGGATTGTGACTTGATTTATGAATGAACTTGACTTTGAAATGGAACACCATTAAAAATAAACGCCATTATTAAAAACACTTTTTCATTTTTGAGATGTCCTAATAAAACATCTTTTCCAAGTGCTACATTGCAAAAATCTGATACCCGGAACAATTAATTCTTAAGGAGAATAATATCTCGTGAAATTGTCTTATTCCCAATAGGATTAATTCACTAAGGGACTGGCCATAAATTCACCAAGTTTCCTATTCTCCTCGAGCAGGTGTCTCCGCTTTCGCGGATATATAGAGGAAAGACAATAATCGGCGGGAAAAGTGTAGAAGAAGGCTAGACTGTGTAAGACGAAAAGAGGAAATGCAGTGCGCAGGACGAATAGCAAGCAGAGTCTCTGGGGAATGTGCACCAGGTGCCGGGTTAACCCCTAGCTTAGATGTCTTAGGTTGCGCCTTACGTGAAAGTATACAGAAAGGAGGTAACCACCGTACCAGTTCGTTCTTTTAAGGTTCCGTAGGGTTAAGAAGAAAAACGTCTAGACGGATGAAAAGGCTACTACGTGATCCGGAATGTCATTCTTCTTCATAGGGTCTTTGGAAAATGATTCTCGAGAATTGGAGAACGTGCACGGAAAGCCAGTTTTTATTCGTTGCTGGTTAACGTCAACATTTTCATTTTTTAAGGGCATGTGGTAATTATACTATAAGAAGAAAATTTAATTTTCTGAGTTTTACCCTCGCAATAATAAATATTTTCTGGTAAAATTAGACCATTTAGTTTTAGTGAAAAATATTTATTATTGCTCAGGTGAAAGTAAATTGTTTTTATGACAAAGTATCATATCTCGAGGTGAAATTTTAACCCTACTTAAGCCCTGCATAGTTCCAAATAGAACCACTTTAGACATCAGGGAACCTCAAACAAATCCATACTTCCAAACGGACTATATTGAATATTATAAGAAAATCTTTGACTTTGGAGCTGCATTAGAAAATATGGAAAAATATTTTTTTAAATTCCTGTTTGATAAATTTTTACTCGACTGGTTACACTACAGTGAATGAAATGCTGTATTTTTCTTTTTACGCGCACCGAGTGTAGGTGTATTGGTTATAACAGAATCCAATAAGTCGCGTGATGCAGTCTGGCCCCGTCGTAAAACAAGGCAAACAAATTTCATCCCTAACGTATCATTCGCTCTCCGGCTTGTCTTCCAATGATGTAAAGGCAGAACACAATACCGCGTGCTCCAGGATGAATTAATTTTTAAGTCTACTACAATAATACAGTATTCGAACTTTAAATTCTTTTCGAATATTATGAAATTTTAAGGACTTTTATTGTTTTTAACGAGATTTTATAGCTTTTTAAGGAATTTTAAGGAATTTCATGGGACTAAGTTTGTGACTTTTTAACAGTTTTGTGAGTGAAACAATTTTTGAGTCAATCTAAAAAGTAAATTGACCATCAATGTGTAAAGTTACTGTCTATATTTGCATAATTACTATTTGACAGTTTAAACTCTCTTTAATTATCTATTTGTAAAATTACAGATTACATTGCTTTTTATAAGTTGAAATTTAAATTATTGTATTTATATCATCAATATTTTTTAACAATGCTTAAAATATATTATTCTCCTAAGATTAGAATCTTATTCCTGAATTTTGTATCACAATCTTAACGCATTGAATATGAAATATACGTCTAGCAAGTTGAATTGCTTTTAATATTTTAGACTCAATCAGGACAAGATGCTATTAGAGAAACTATTTTAGTCTAATATGTATTAATGATAGGGATAGCCATTCACGAATTTTAAGGTCTGAACCCTTCAGATTATATCGTAAATTTATATATTATACATTATTATGGTTTTAATACTATATCTCATAATCTTGAGCGCACCAAAGAGTTATATAAGTTCTTATATCATTTCATAAATTATAAAATTTGAAGCTAAGTGTGAGTAAAGTAAAGCGGTCGTTATTGGAAACGGTTATGGTTTTAGTTTGTGTTGCTCCTAGAAGGTTCGTTGGCCACTTTTCATACCTCACTTTGGCGAAAATTTCGAAACGACCTTGAAGTATATCGACGGAACATCTCGATAGCTCTTTTGAAGATGGACGGTAATTGTCATTTCGGCAGCAGGGGCACTCAGACCGCTAGTAAATATATGCAGAAACCCGATGCACTTTCCATAAAATCTCGTTGTATACGAGATCACTTAGGAAAGCTCGCCTAACGAGCTTTCTACCTTATACCACTCAAGCATACAGGTAAATTTTCAAAACCTGAATATTTGAATGTTACGTTTTTCCTTCTGTACTTTCATTTCTTTCTCTTTCACCCTCGTAATATGAATCATCGGAATTTCGCCGATTCAGATTTAAAGAGTCGTGGTTTATATTACGACAGTACTAGCTAGAAAATATATCTAGCGCCTAATTAGTTCATTCCCGTGTGGAAATATATCATGGCGGTCTTGGATCATACATAACCAGTACAGTTTTATCTCACGTCCTACTGTATGCAGTAACACTATACTGGCCCAAGCTTGGCACTGTCTAGTTTTGTTATGGTTGAAACTTCGTCAAGCTAGACTGTCTAGTTGCGATACAGAAGTAAGAGACAATTTCGATAAAGTAAATATGTCAAAATTTTGTCTTGGCACTAGATAGTATGACTTTTCGGACTTAGAAAATGAAAAGAAAATATCATTTTAATAATGTTTACATACAATTGCTAAAAAACCTCATTAATTAGGAAATTGTACTTTATACTTAAATTTTTCAATTAATGAAGTACTATATATGTCTCAGATATAATTAAAAGTATAATAGTTGACGTGTTCATTTTGACGTTAAAATTTGGATCCTTAAATTATAATAAATTAATCTAATGTATTAGTGATGTTTGGCAAAAGACATTTTAGAATTAATTGATTATAGACAACAATCTTTTGGTTTCTTTTTAAATATACACCCTTAAAATATGGAATACAAATAAGTGTTCACCCAGAAAAAAGTTCTTATCAAATTAAAAAAAAACATTTTTTTGACTTGGTGTTTTTGAATCAACATACAAATATTCTTATATTAAAGTAAAGAAATTATTTCTTTGAAATTATTTCCTTGGCTTATGTATGACTGAAAAGTTCTGAACGTTGAAATGAACGAATTTTTCTATTTATTGTATTTTAAACTAAAAATAGTTTTAAAACATTGATTCATTTGATTTGAAAATAATTCTGTGTGAAAGAAACTTGTAATGTCTGTTGTTATTTTTAGTTAAGGCAATATTTTTGGATAAAATAGAATTGGGAAAAAATATTTCGTTCATTTGAACGATGCGTGTTAAAGTAGTTCGAATTCCGGCCGCTGTAAAATTTCTTCCCGATTTTTCGTAGCGTAAAGAGCGTGCGATAATATAAATAAATATAATTTAAGTATAAATAATTTAAAAATAACTAAAAAATTAAGTAAAACAGTACATTAAATTTTATATACCTACTATAAAAAAAATAATTTTTTTAGACAAACAAAATATTGCTTTGATTTAAAGAAAGTTCCTTTGATATAACAAAACTTTCTTCTGGGTGATGTTTTAAATATACAGGTACATTAATTATTTAAATAATTAAAGAAAAAATATTTTATTTCTAATCTAAATTTCATATAGGTTCACTAGATATGTCTAGGCACACTATATAGCATCTGCATAGCTAAACTATCTAGAAACTAGTCGACCAAAACGTCACATCCCAGTCTATGTTCAGTCATGTGTTGCGCCAATATAGACTCAAGACGAACTGTACAGAAACAGTACCTACAGACCTACAGTCTATGAGAAAGCAAAAAGAAAAAAAACAAGTTTTGAGGGTGACACATAGGGGTGGATTTTACCCCCAAGTCTTTTTTCGTCGATAAAAAAACACATTTTTCTTATTTTTTAATGTTCGAATAATATGTGTGTAGTGTATATTTTCTTTTTTATTGATATTTTTCATATTTCATTTTACAAAAAAATTATAATTAGGCTCTACAAAAATAAGTTTACCGTAAACCCTGAAACACGTCAACTTTTTTTATCATTATTCTTTCGAATACAATAATTTTGTAATAAATATATAATATTTTAAATTTTTTACGGTCGAAAATCTATTTAAAATAATTATTTATTTATTTTTTTATTTTTTTAATATTTTTATTTCTTTCAAATAATTTAAAGCGATTTCAGAGATTTCAAGTGATTTTTAAGAATTCTTAAGGAATGGAAAAAATTAGTTTCAGGAATTTCAATTATTAAAAAATTTTTATAAATATTGTAAGAGAATTTTAATGATATTTAAAAATATCAAAGGATTTTAAAAGAATTTTTTTAAAAATTAAGAAATTTCAGAGTTGTCAAAACATGAATAAGGATTTCAAGAGATTTCAAGTAATTTTAGGGAATTTCAAAAAATTCAAAAAAGTATCAAGATTTTGAAATAATTTGAAAACAAAGTATGTTTTTGGATTCTTCAAAATTGGCGAAGTACTGACTGCAGAGACTACACTAACATTACATCCCTGCTAACAACTGGCGCAGTGCTGTGCCAGTTGTCAGCATTGGCACAACTCCGACTTTTCCACCTGGTACCAGGGCCTCGTCGACAGAACCTTATTTTAAACAGATCTAAATGGGACAAATTATGAAAATAAAAAAAAAACAGTTGAAAAAAATAAAAAGAATAATTTCAAACTCAATTGTTAAAAATAAAATTCTCAAAATAAAATGAAAATACTACAATTTTCTCTTAAAGAAGTGGTGTAACGAAATGTTTCGAAAATCTCGCATTATTCTTGCAAACCTGATTGGCTTTTGAATGACGAATAGAAAGGAAAAGAAAATAATAACGCATGCTCATTTATTCGTCCCTTAAAATTTTACCCAAAAAACTTCGAAATTCTTTAAAATCAGTTAAAATCGTTTAGAAATCCTAGAAATCCCTTGCAATTCCACAAAAATCTCTAAAAACTGCTAGAAATCTTTTGAAGTTTCTTAACATTTATAATCCGTTAAAATTATTAGAAATCTCATAAAATTCCATGAAATCCTTAAAGAATCTAGAAAATATTTTGAAAAGCCCCTTGGAGTTCCTTAAAATTATTATGAATTTTATAAAATTCCATAACATCCTTCAAATTTCCGTAAAATTTTATAACAACCTTCGAAATCTTTTTCAATTATAGGAAATCTTTCAAAAATTGTTAAAATCTTTTGAAATCCCTCAATATAATGCATATTCGCCATGATTTATTTTCAGAAATTAATGAATCTCAAGAAAGGGCTAACGTATTTATTGGAAACCGTATACAGTTGAAGAAAACGCAAAAGAAGTTATTATTTCGGAGTTTCTTATTACGTACATACACATATATCTTGAAGAAAGATTACGGTATTTTTTAGTTTTCATTTCTTATCTTCTTTTTCTTATATAGGTATATACATGGTTTTAAAAGTTAATTTAAAAGAGATAATAAATGTGAACAATTTGTTTCTTTACTTGTTATTTATTTACTTTAAAAATTTGTATCTTATATTTATTTTGTTATTTTTATTATTATTACAATTTTATATTTTTACAATTGTAATAGATGTCTCTGAAGATGGTGGAAATGATGTTACGATCGATATGCAGTATTCGAATCAGTCTTCGTCCAATGAAGAAAGAATCGATGTCTCAACTGAAGAGATGGTCAGTGAATCTGATGACATCAGCGATTCTTCAGATTCAAATACTGAATTTGAAAAAGAATATTTATTTTTAATCATATATCAAATATCATAATTAGATATTTTTTTCGTTCTGTATATTAACTTCTTTTAGAAACCTAAATGTGTCTATAGAGCAAAAAAATTGTTTGTTTGAATGCTTTTTCCTTAAAATGAGGAATTCTAAATCTAACCTCAAAATGCAACTTTTCATTTTACGAAAAAAGTATTAAAATTATATATTTTTTCTCTCTGTATGCATATTTTGATTTAAAAAGTGAATTGCGTTACAGAGCGAATCAATATCTAATTATAATATTTATCATGTAAAATGAAGAAATCGAATTTTGAGGTTAGAACTTTGACCCAACACTCTTAACTAATAATTTTATTGTAAGTGCACAGATTCGAAAAAAGAACAATATTAATACAAAAAATTGCATTCCTAGGTTCCGAGGATAATAACACATCATTGGATTCAGGCGAAAAAAATTTTGATTCAGCGAATTCAGAAGAGTCAAATTCTGATTTAAAGGATTCGGAAGAAAAATAAATTGATGGCGTAGTAGAATTGCTTGAAGATGAACCTGACGAAATGAAATATAGCTGCGTGTTTTGGCTGTAACCAAAGGGATGGATTAGAAGACTGTCGATGAAATGCTTAAAATTTTACGACGAAGACTTGTACCTCAACTGCCAAAATCAGCTAAACCGTTTTTGGGAACGTCATCCAGCGGTATATGACATCAAAGAAATGCAGGACTCTGGTGGATCGATTGGAGAGTACGTATGTACTTCGGAATTGAAAAGGGTCTTCAAGAGTGCATTGATACCAACGTGCACACGAAGTTAACTATATTTCTACAATTCAACGCTGATGGAATTTCATTAACTAAATTTGGCAAAAAAAGTTTTTGGGTCATGTCAGGAAAGGTGCATTACCTACCGGACATATATACAAGCCATTTGTCGTCCTTATTTATTCTGGAAATTCCAAGCCTGCTAGCCTCGACGATTACTTAGGCGACTTTATTGTAGAAGTCAATAAATTGCAAGCTATCTAATGGTGTTACAATGGACCAAAGATTTAATGTTCGTATATGGTACACTGTTTCATTTGTGATACGCCAGCGAGAGCTTTTATCAAGGGAACGAAAGGTCATACAGGTTTTTATGTCTGTGAAAGGTGTGAGATAAAGGGCCTGAAAGAAGATCGGATGACTCCGATCTTTTACAAGTCAGACCATTCATTAACATGATTTTCATGTTTGTGCGAAGGAATCATGGTTTGTTAATGAATTGGTTTGTCCTTCCAGGACATACTAATAAGGTTGGTCAACGATTGAAGGTGGAAGTTGACTGATCTTGGTCCGTAAATGTATTCCTTGCGAATTTCAGAGGAAAACAAGGTCTTTAACATCACTCACGAAATGGAAAGCAACGGAATTTAGGTTTATTTTATTGTACTGCGGTCCTGTAATATTTTATTAAACATTCTTGATAAAAATCGGTTTAAAAATTTTTTACTCTTGCACACGGCTTCGAGAATTTTATGCAACGAAGAGCTAAGTAAAAAGATTTCAGCAGCATGCAAAAATCTATTTACGAAATTTTTTCTTAGGTTTACGTGGCTTGTATTAAAAAATGTTAGTTTTGAACATGCATTTTACACTATTCATGTTGCTAATGATAGCCATGGGGTTTAACTTGAGTCGAATTTGTGCCTTTACTTTTGTGAACTATCTTGGTAAATTAACTAGTCTTATTCGATCTGCAAACCATCCTTTAGCACAAATATGTCGTAGACTACACGAATTAAATAAACTAGATCCTCCAAAGCCGCAAATGGCGCAAATGCCTTAACGACCAAGTTTCCTAACAATTTTGTTTTACTTAAAAACAAATTGCCTTTTGAAATAATGAAAATGACGCGAACAATAGAAGGAGTGGAAATTCAGGGCAAAGTTTGGAGTATCAAAAGATCTTTATTTGTATTTCCAACGGACTCCGAGGATTTATACACGTGGCAGTTGCGGAAAAAAAGCTATAATGATGAGTTGTTAAGTTACAATGTTAAATATGTTAAATGTAAGATGATAAAGTTAAAAATTAATCTACAAGCAGAAGCTCCGATGAGAGTGTATGCCACTCCTGCATCATTAATAGAATGACAACAAGCTACAATGCCTGAATTAGTGTAAAAGTGTTATAATATTTCTATTTATCTGGATGAATTATTTCAATGCAAGTTTCATGGATTTTATTTTTTTGGGACCTTCTGCCTTCTTATATATAGCTTATCATACTTCTTAGAATTGTAGTTCTTCGTCGCTTTCGCAGAATAATGATGCGAATTAATTTTTAATAATTTAGAATAAATTAAATTAAATTTTAATTTAATGAAGAACATTGTTACAGAATATACGCTGTTAAATTAATAAACGTTATATTTATCGCACTTTATTGTAGAATTACTATAAAAAAAATATCAGTATTTTTTTACCAGAGAAAAACTTAATGAAGCTGTGTGTTATATAGTGGCACAAATACATTAAAAGTTGAATCTTTCATTTTACACATGAAACACATTAGAGTTTTAATAAAAGCTAAATTTTTAAAATAGGCTCTAATTATTTAGTTGGGAAACTTATACATAAAAACAAGTATACAATTTGAATATAATTATAATATACATATTATTATAGTAATATAATTATTTTCATAATTACTTTACATTAAAAGGCATTAAAATAATTAAAAATCTTATCAAATTTCATGGAATCTTACAAAAGTCAAAAAAATATCTTGAAAATCTTCAAAATTATTAGAAATCTCATAAAATTCCATAAAATCATTAAATATTTCACAAATTATTTTTAATATCCCTTAAAATTCTTTAAGAAACCTTTGAGATCTCTTAAAATTTCAGGAAAATCTTAAAAATTGTTTAAATTCTGTTGAAATCTCTTAAAATTCTACGAATAATTGTAAAAAAATCCTAAAAATCCGTTGAATGTTGTAAAAATCACTTGAAAATTGTCGAAATCCCTTAAAATTTCTAGAAATGTATTGAAGTTTCTCTTTAAAAAAATGGTGTAACGAAATGTCGCAAAAATCTGACATGAGTACATTATTATTTCAAACCTAATTGGCTTTTGAATGATTTGAAGTTGTAAAAAGGAAGGAATAAAAATCGCATGCGTAGCGCGCTTGCTGGTTCACTAGTAAGTATGAAATGTTCTAAATAGAATAATTTATGCAAAGGAAGAAGGGCATATTCTGTTCTACAAAGTCAAAGTAATTTTCAGAAAATCAAGTCAAAGTCAATATAAATCTATCTTACTATATATAGTTACAGCATTATAAATCATGAGAATTATAGGTCATGAGAATATTATACCTTAAATTTTAGTATAGCGGTAAAAAAAATAATAATATTGCAACTTGAGGTATGAAGAAATGATCACCACTGTAGGCTCACTGGAAAATATTTTATTTTATACTAATTTTATGAAGTATTTAATTGCGCGCTTAGGCCCGTTTTGTAGGAAGAGTAGAGCGAAGAACGGTTCATCATGTTAACGAAACTTTAACTCCGAGTTAACGATGCGACATGCTGTGCCAGTAACCCATAGACGTTGATTCTAGGGGTAAAAGTAAAAGAGAGACACAGACGAAAGAGAATTAGAAGGGGGAATCTGGGAGCGCCACCCTTTCGTATGCAAATTCCCGGACACCTGGAGCAAAGACCGCATGCAAATCAGGCTTGAGGCCATCTGATCGGGGCCCAAACTCGAATTCTGACTGAATTTCATCAGACCTATGTACAATAATGTACATGTTATAGTGCTCAACACTTAGCGCTTTTCGATTGATTATCTTTCTCCAATCTTTCCAATCTATTTGTGACTTTCAAACATACTACTTACTTAATGTCATCAAAATTACCAAATCACAAAAAAATAGATACCTTCAAAGGTGTGTACACTACCGTCGGAAATTGTTAGTACGCCTGTGTTTTAGCAGTATAGCTGAAAGTTCTGTAATTTTTATAATTCTTAACTGAGACATTTTTCTCCAAAACGGTACGAAAGCTAATAAAATTTGTATTTTATAAAAAGATATTTCCAAAAAACCTCAAATTTCAATACTTTCAAAAATGTTAATGACTCCGAAAATATTTATTATTTTAAAAAGCCCTTGATCTCAGTTTAATGATAAATTTTCATAGTTTTTGTGTACTCTAATCAGATATTTTTGAAATTATTTTCCTAGATTTTGCCATAGGCTCAAAAGCTTGTACGAAAACTCTCGTAAATTTTAAAATGAAGATTATCCTCCATACATGCAAAAAAAAAAAGAAATTAATATTTTAATAGATTTTCCTACATTTGATTAAAATATGGTATATTTTGATTTTTTAAATATTCTTGTAAATATTTATGGATATTTCAAAATTTTCAATTTTTCTATGCATGTTTGAGCTTATGGCAGAAGCTATAGGAAAATAATTTTAAAAAAGATTTGAAATTTAGATGGGGCATTCTACGACAAATCGACAACTTTTGACCCCGACTCCTTTCGATTTGGCTGAAACTCTCTATCTTTTTTTACCATATTGAAAACATTTTTCAGAATTTTTTCAAAATTTTTTACCTAACCCAAAAAAGTTATGGGGTTTTCAAACAAAATCAAAAAAATGTTTTTTTTTATCAAAAAATTAAAAATCACAATCATCTCGAAATTTCAGTTTTTTCCCGAAAATTCAGAAAAAAAACCTTGAAGATGGATCTGTATAATTTCATAAATTTTTTTCTGAAAAGTGCATTTAAAAACAAAAATTGTGAAAAAAATTTCTCGTTGGATTGAAATGCGATTTAGCACACTTTTCTGGTTATTTTTTATGATATTTTGATGATGTATCCTACAAAATTTATGTAAAAACTAAAAAAATTATAAGAATAAAAATAGACAGCAAAATGAAACATATAGTTGAACTTACATTGCAGGAGCGGTCACTTCTTCCAGTACGTAGAATGATCTGAAAAGAAAATTAATTGTTTTAAATCTAACTGGATAAAAAATTAATTGTTTTATTTTTGTTAATTAATGGTAAACTGTTGTCCCCAGGCTTGGCACAATATTGGCCAATTAATCGCCACGCTACGTCTTGGAAACGACGTCTACGTCGTTTCTAAAAGAAAATAGTAAGATCATGGCAAAAAAGGTCGAATATCGTAACGCCTTTTCCGTAATCATGATTCGTCGCGTACGTATCGATAATAGCTTTCGACAATCGATACTTGCCGTTTACCTAATCCTGATTCGTCGCGTAGGTATCGATAGTGAGTTTCGACAATCGATACTTGCCTCTCGGAAATTTCCCGCGC
>JAUEJJ010000013.1:13748242-13764514 GCA_032164275.1 Synergus coniferae | reverse complement strand
TTTACCAATGACTCTTTGCTATCAATCGATAACAATTGATAATTGTTTAAACAAAATTAATTAACAAATGCATTTTTTGGTTATTTATAAATGTAAAAACTTGGGTTTTTCAATGTAACCAACTATTAATAACTAGCTTTTAAACTTTTTTAAAAACTATTGTAGTATATTCTATATATTCTACAATATATTATATATTCTATATTATATCAGAATTATATATTCGCACCCAGTCTCTGCCGCGCTCACTTCTAATTGCTGTAACTTCGGCAATAATTTGAATTTGAAATGATTCTTCGTTTAAAATATTCTTAAAAATATAAACAATTTATCTAAACGAAAAATAAAAAATCGATTTTTTGAAAATTTCAGGGTAGTGTAACCCCTTAATGAACATTTCATTAAATTGTCTGTAGGAGAGTTTTCTTGAAAAATCGCCTTGGCTTTTCTCTAAAAAATACATGCTCCTTTCAAGTCTTTGCAAACCTTTTAAATATTCTAAAATATTCTAAAATTGTATAAGTTAATTGTTTATTTAGTAAAGAAAAGGAAGAGTTGTTCTAGTTTTGTTAAAAATCGAAGGAAGTTTAGTTCGGTTTCACCAAAAATATTGGTTCTTTAACTGTTATTACGGATATCTACATTATTCATGTCAAGACGAAGTTCAGTGAAATCGTCCACCTCCAAAGTTAAGACTATATATCAGAGCCTTTGAATGCCGCTTGCATTAGTGATATATGCATCTTGTTGATTATCTGATGTCTGATCATATATATTACATCACCTATAAACGCCTCTTGCATTATGCATCCATTGTACGAAGTAAGGTCAACGCACGCCAGGTTCCCCATTTGAGATCCGGTTCATAGGAATTATCTCCAAACTTCCGAATCAGCCTTGCTGAATTGTTCCCTTAAGCTATTTTAAGATACTGAACTTCATTTTAGCACATAATGAAAAGGGTCGCAATTGTAGCCGCACTCTTCGTACAAAATTATAATAATCATGCATAATGAATGAAGCATTAACTTTTAAGATAAGATATTTGAAAATGCGAGTTGATGGCTTAAAAATTCAAATGATTGACTTTTAATCAGCATAGCTTAGTCCAACAGTTTACAGTACTAATTTTGGTATAATACCAATATATAGTGATAATACTGACGCTAGTAATACTAATACTAATTAACAAAGATGGGGCTGCGATATGTGATCAAATAAGCGTCTCTTCACCTCTAATCTGCATACATAATTGTATTCGGGGTCAGGTTAACCTACGCAGACTTCCACATCACCTAATGTTGCAATAGAACATTTTTTCAATTTATTCTCCTCCTACCTTCATTTAATCGGCACCATATATGTAAGCAGAGGTCAAAAGAAGCCTAGATATTTTTAAACAATAGAAGTATCTATCTATATTATCTATAATATAACTAGCAATATTACAGAATACATTGCGTGGACAATTTGTAATATTCAAATACAAAAGGAAAGGTATAAAATTACATGATTTCAATTCAAAATTCAACCATTTAAGCCCTACAAATAAAATTTTTATCATTTTCAAGCTAAGTATATTTGATTCAACAGATATTGAGGTTTTAAAGATATTAAAGGATTTCAGGGTATTTTAAGGAGTTTTATAAAATGTATAAGTATTTGAAGAAATTTAATGCTATTATAAAGGATTTCACAATATTGTTACGGTTCTGCATCGCCCTTTTGCAATCTTAGACACGTCCTTGCCCGGGTCTCTAATTCTAAGCAGCTGCTTAGAATTCGATGAGGAAGGAAGTTTCCTGAGTAGGCCAGTGACATTGACGTTGAAGCATGCGCAAAAGTGTAGATGTAGAAGTTCTTCAAATCCGAGGCCAGCTTTCACACAGTAGACTAGCAGAACCGACAGAAATCGCATTCGAATACAATGGTCGACGGTCGACTCATTTCCATTTCGTGTTCGGACCCCTATCACCTCTGACCCGACGACCAAATGACGATACGCGTATTTAAGAACCACAGAAACTCCAAATCGAGAGAGCGGCACCTGGGTTCTCGGGTTCCGACCTTGCCAATGAATGAGCAGAGTACTCAGCAAAGAACGAGAAAAAGGGACAACCAAAAGTACCCTTGGTGCTTGTAGTTATGTTCACATTAAATCGGCTTTTCCTTTTTTTGAACAGTCTACATCCGTTGTAATTAGGAACAAGCACGAAATTTCATGGTCACGATTTTGAGATTAGTGAATTTCATTCGTAGATTAATACTTCATTCAATTGTTCGAGTTTTAATGGGGTTTTCTATATTTTCCATGTAATGTTGTATATTCTTTGTATTTCAACATTATTATTGTCCATGCAATTCCGCAATAAGAACAATAAAGGAAATTAAAAAATCCAGTTGATCGGTCATGTTTTCATAACAGTAGTCATTTCATTTGTTTTTGAATAGTGAACACTGAACATAAAAGTTGGTAGAACAGAATGAAAAAAAGTTGCAGGTTTTGGCTCTCGAGATGAGGGAATTGGTTCCATTTGCCACAGTTGTTGGGAACTATAAGAAAGAGTGCTTAACAATCGAAAGCTCGCGTTTTCCGGAGCAAAAATCTCATCCGAGAGGTACGAATTGTTTGAAACTAGGTCGTTTACATGGAGGAAAGATTCCATTACTCATCGACCGTCTGAGTAATGTTACTTCAACGATTTCAATAGCAGCCATTACTACACGAGTTTTCCTCACATGACATTTTACGAAGATCGCGCAAAGAGAAGAAATAAATTCAAAGAAGATTCTTAACATATTTCCTATAAGTATATTTCAAAAATATCAACACATTAATTAACTGGAACGATTTGCATATATTACACTTTTTAAATATATACTAATTAAATTTATATTCAATTTATATATATTCTCAATTTATAATTTATCAATTATTTTATCATTCCTTTTATTGCTTGAATTTCTCTGATGTCTGCTCTAAAGAGAGATAATTATCAAACTAAATATTTAAATGAAGTACGTGCCCCAAATAAATGTTCTCAAAGAGTAACGAGTTTACTCTTGTCGACTCGTGAACTTCTTTTTTTGCCCTCTCAAACCCGTATTTCTTTTTTCACGAATTACGTTAATTAAAGAGCCTCTCACATCCGCTAGGGAAACCTTACAGACGAGTTTACAGATATAAAATTAGAAGTAGAACGTACTAATTTACACTTTTAATGTAGTCCAAATCTTGAAATTTTCTCATTTGCAGATTCAGTTACAAACTTTGGGTGTAAAAATATCATGAGAATGCTAATAACATTCTCAGAAAAGTATCAATAATCTTTCTGTCCTGTTATACTCAAAAATTACTTTAGCGTGCTTTGCAGTGAATTCTCAATAATTGACGTTCATCGTCCCTCCAATCAGGAAACTTATCGTCCCAGCGGATCTGGCCCTGCAGCTATTAGTTAACAGATCCGATGCGACGATATCATCAGGTTAGGTTGTACGCACTGATTACAGCAAGAACTGGGAGAATGATAACAATAATGCCGATTCCCAAGCGCACCGGTGCATTATTATTCCTTAATGAGTTCTGCTTGCCGCAAAGGAGGCAAAATAAATCGCCAACATGCATAACAATCTGTAATTGTGTATGCGCACTATATTTATAAATGCCACATTTACATCCCCGTGTTTTATATATAGAAGTTATTGCCTACGATTCTGGCAAAGGCACACCACCTTTCATGGAAGGTATGGACTTCCAGATGGTGAATCGTGCCAACTGCAGTACGAGCGAGCTTCAATGGCACCTTCACCTCCAAAATTAAATTATTGGCTCGTTAGCGAGATATCACTTTGCCTTTTGGTAAGGAACAGCAATATTAAAAGTACACTGCAGCGCGCGAAAAACATTACATGGTCAATTTATTAATAATTTAAGGAATATCAATGGAATTTATGAAAACATGATATAATTTCAAGATTTATTTACTGATGCTGAATTGAGTCCAATCTAAGTGGAGGGACACAAAAGTGGGTAGTCCAGAATGTAAAATGATTTATGTCCTGAATAAACATGTTTTAGTTCATGTTGATTTAGTTCGTAGAGTTATAATTGTATATACACAAAGTAATCATTATATTCTCAGAATATCTCGATTTGTGTGGCCAAGTGACGAAATTGTTTATATGACAGTCGAGCAGGACTGGACTGGCCTTGACTGGCCTAAAGTCTTTGTCACAAAGGATGCTAGTGCAGATGAGTAATCATTTGAATAAAACCACAAGTTCATTTATAGAGTACATCGGTTGTATTATTCCCATCATACCCTAATTCCCAACAGTTAATTTCTTAAAGAAATCTCAGCTTTACGAATAAATGAAAATGAACAAATGATGATGAAATTCTGGAAGAGTTTTTTAATTCGATTTCATGAGTATTGGCGCTCGCTGCAGTCCATCTCGATTACGATATGTAGGTATCAATGTGTGTTTGTGAGATGATTTCACGTTTGAAGCGTGCCTGTAATCCCATTTAGGTCTTATATATATTGTATCCTGTCGATTCGCAAATTCACTGTTCTGTCATTTATCCCGAGCAAACGATAGAAAGAAAGCAAGAAAGAGGATGGGATAATAACGGACATGAAAGTGTGAGAAAGATGGTAATGTCTCGTGTCAGACGTGTATAGAGAAAGCAATGTGATGGCAAATATGGTTTGCACGAGTCCCTCAGGATTGAGCGGCATTACCACCATGGACCCCATTGTATCTCGACCCAGTCTAGTTTTGTGGAGAAGAAATTCGTCTTGCCTTGCCGTGAAATAAAAAATTTATTACATGGGCAGTTCTTCTTTCCAATAATATTGTTTCGCAATCTTTTCTTATCATTTATCATTTATATCATTGGTTCAGTGTTGATTCACTTTCGAGATTACTTTATAAGATGAAATATCAAAGACAGTGAGATATTTTTGAGGAGAGGGGCAGTTAATTTATCCAAGTACAAGCTAAAACTTTAAGTACTTTCGAGCTTTAATTAAATTATTAAAGAGTCCTCTTGTCTGGCAAGGATGCCAAGGAGTAGATCCTTGGTTTACAAAATGCCCGCATGCTTGGACTAAAAGTTGCTCTTCTCTGAAGTTGATTACCTTCCGGCTCAGTTTATTTATATAGCTATATCGCATAGCATGAGTTTACATAGAGAAAACTTAAACAGTATGTGGTACACCTTGACCAATTATGGCACTTCCGTACAACTGTTCTCACTTCTCTTCTACAATGTACTCGGATCTACAAAGCTATAACTGTTACGGTTAACCACCAACAAGTGATATATCACACGAGATTCTGAGAATCAAGCCTTCCTTTCGACCTTCCTTGTACACAGAAACATGAAACTCAAACCTTGAAAGTCATTTGCGATTATCTGCTATTACCTTCTTAACAGCTGTGTTTTGCTTGATATCGACAACTAAACTTGGTCAACAAACAAATTTTCTGTTTACTTTTCATCCATATTGACTCAAAATACAGCAATTTCGTTCTTACAATAATAATACAATCTCTAATATCAGTTTTAGCAGTGGACATGATTCTGCATACTTTAAATTTTAAAAGATTCACACTACAAAACGAAAATGATGTATACAACTCCATGGATTTCAGACCCCCTTTGGGTTGAAATTTAAAAAAGAAATCATCAAAATGAAGCATAACATTAAAAAACGTGGCATAATTTATACGAAATAATATATTCCCTTGGTTCGGTTTCCCGAGGGGTCTGTATCTATGGTATGATGGAAAAGTGTCCTTGACCCCCTGAAACCCTCAAATTACCACACCCATCTCCTGAACATCCCTCGCCCTCTTCAACGAGTCCAGAGTGTATCCTATACACTTTTTTTCATGATTTCGTGTCGTATATCCGGTATATGCGGTGCATAGATCATTTTAATGAACGCCGGTAGATATACTATTCGCTTCAGACTTTCATAATCCTAACTATGTACGGAATAAGGCTCAAAGCATTAAAATAACACTCTGCTCCTTTTTACCCTTCGGCGACCTCTTTTCCAGATTAGAAACGACCAACCCCGCGTATGCCAAGACTGCTAGTATTAATCATGTCTTCCTCCTTTGCCCCTTTCATGATTATTACGACAGCCTAGCAAAAGAAACTTTTTCACCACTCCCTCTAAAATCTTTCTCATCTTCCCAACCCATCTCTTCTCTCCTCTCCTTTCTTTTATACTCTTTATGCATCTCGCGACAATGAATATATGTGTGTGAATCACAATTTTCATGTTGGCTGTTGTCAGTTGGTCTTCTTTAATTGAGGCATTCTTTTTCATTATTTCAATATTCTTGAGTTTCGGGAGAAAGTCACATATGTATTAATCAGACCTAAGTCACATATTTCTTGATGAGTGAAACCAGAATTCTGGTTACTTTAATCAGATCTTATAAGGTCTTATTTAACCAGAATTTTGATATTCTTCTCAGTATTACCAGCGTTTTTGTTTACTTTGAGTAGAGTTTTAAATTTCTCATTAAAGCAATCTAAACATAAATTAGAGCTTGAACTTAAAAACTAATTTCTATAATCTACTAATCTTTCTTTAGTGTTAATGACTCATAAGTTTGAATGCTTTCAAATTGGAGTCCCGAAGAAAGATATAATTATTGCAAATCCGCAGCCTATATTTAATTCCTCTTATTCAGCATTTGTCTTTCTGCATGTTTGCTTAAACAATGCACATACCAGTGACACAGATATAATATTTAATTTCCTCGTGAGACATAATGCGCACTCTCTTAACTCAGCTAACTAATGTCTATTTCTTTGTGTAATTGCAGATTGTAAACGACACGAACAGCTGGCTAGTCAGATGAAGGTTACTATATGAATTGTGGTGCATGAGGCATATGGAGTCTAATTAGTTCGTCGGGTATGGACTCAGATAAGGGACGCATCATTTTTCCAGCGATACATGCATATTGCATACACACATCAGCCTCAGCGACCCTCATTGATTGACCTTTCTCAAACACGTGCAAGTATATAAAACTTTATTTCCTGAATTAAAAAAAGACGAATTAAGATTGAACCTCTGCTAACTTTGGTGGAACCTTGAGTTTTACTCGTTGAAGCGTGAAATCCATTTCTTCACTCTTTTTAGCGTGACATCAATTGGTTTGGTGAGTAATTCTCATTTTTTAGAAGTGTTCGCATTCACTCATTCCGTTCGCAATATAAAGTTGGTTCGCAGTGATGCTTTTGTTTTTATGTACTTATTATTTTTTTTTTTTTGAGATTGGGTTTCTATCATAGATAATTAATAAGAGTTTAAATTTCCCAACAATAATTATGCAAATGTAGATAGTAATTTTACATTCTCATGGTAAAGTGTTGATAAATATAGTGCGTCAAATATACCTTCCTTGAAATTGACAAACATTTTATTTGTAGGCCTAAAATGTTTAATTTCAAATTGAAATCATGTAATTTTGTGCTTTTTGTATTTGAACATTATTAATTGTCTATACAATATTTCCCGCGTGCCTATAATATTGTTACTTTTTTATAATAACTCATCAGTCTGAAATGAAATTGAAACACGAAAAAGAAGCTTTAGTTATCTATTTCCGGAATGTGTTATTATTTTTATCCGAGATTCAAATTCCCAAAATAAACTACTGTGTTAGTGCAAACTTTCACCCCGTTTATTTTGGTAAAAATTTCATATTTTTTTTGTCCATTCCAACGTACAAGTAGCGTTTGATTTCGGTTGAAATTCGCGAAGCTACTCGTATTGCTGCTGTCGATCGAACCGAAGCGTAGAGTGAAATAATAAAAAGAGAGAAAAAAAAAGAAGAAGCTTGCGGCTCTTTCTACGAGGAATACGAGAACGTCGTCCCCTGGTGACGAGCGTCCGACCCCTCTCTGCAAAAAGAGCAGGAAAGCACTACGGCTGCAGCAAATGTGTTGAAAAGAGAGAGAATGAGGGGATCTCCCCCCACTTAGAGATTCTCTGGGGTTAACACCAGACGACCCCTCTCACTTCTCAGTAACTCAGTTCAGTACGCCAAGAACTTTCGTGTCGCGTTCATTCAATGCGTTTCGTTTACCGCTGCGTGCGCGTGATATTAAAATAATTAAAAACCAAATTAGCACCACGATTAAGAATTGTCTGACAGTTTAAGTAGAAAAACTCAATGTACCGCGCATTTGAAAAGTTTGAAAAAGCAGGGAAATTTTTCTCTATATCGGCTGTGATAAGTTGAAAGGATTTTCATAACTGAATCTCTAGAACGTGTCTTGGATCAAGATAAAGTGTACAAAAGTGAAATTCTTTCTTAAAAAACATCAGAAAATTTACTCTCTGTGTACTGTGTATTCTGCAGTTTTTGCATGACGTACCGGTGTTGAAAATAGCGCTTCCCGTATCGTAAGTCGAATGAAATGATCGTCGGAACATTTCAATGCTTGAAATATTTTTCATTCATCGTCCTGTATAATAATCGTAAAGCCTTCGCACGAAAGACATTTCCTTTATAAAACTATGAGAATGTTCTAAATTTATTCTTGTGCATCGTAAAATGCTATAAAATCCTTTAAAATACCACCAAATTTCGCAAAACTTCTTCAATTTCGTTAAATACGTTGAAATTCCTTAACACCTCATAAACTCACGTAGAATTCCTTAAAATGTTTGAAAGTCCGCATAAATTTTATGAAAATTTTATTTTTAAAATCTCTTGAACTCCAGTAAAAGTATTTAAAAACCCATGAATTCTCGTTAAAACCACTAAAAGTCTTTAAAATTCCATAATTGAATAAATTCCCTAAAATTGCTTTGAATTACTAAAAGTTCTCTGAACTTTTACTTTCTTCCTCAAAATTTTATAAAACTCCTTTAAGTTTTGTATAATCCCATTAAATATGTCTAAAATCTGGTAAGATTTCTTTAAATTTCCAAAAATCACTTAATATTTCCTTATGACTACTTAAAATCCCAAAAATAGCGTTAAATTCCTTAAAAGAATTAAAATACCACGAAATCTCGTTAAATTACAATTTCTGGAAATCCGAAGAAATTTCGTCAAACCTATTGAAATTCCTTAAAATCCCTTCTTTTTTGTACTCGAATATTATTAATTGTCCATGCGGGCGTATAATATTGCTATCGAAAATAATTTTCTTATTGTTTAATAGTATATATAATTTGTACTTTTTATTGAAGGCGAGAAAAAAGGTGAGAGTGAAAATACATATGTACAAGAAAGAAAACGGGAACAAAATACAAGCGGGGTTAAGATCGTGAATGGTGTGGGAGGAGAAAAAATATTAGTAGAGAATGAAAGAAGAGACAAGAGGGATGAGGTCATTTTCGGTACACGTAGCTTTCGTAAAGCTACTCCTGCGTGGGTTGGAAAATAACAATATTCCCAATTTTCTGGGCTGGTACGCAATTCCGAATAATAGAAACATTATATTGTCTGCTCTCGGAATAATTCACTACTCTTTTACAACCCCAGAGATGAGAGCAAATAGGACAATCACTTTTATCGAGATTTCAACTTCTTAGGAAATTCCTTTCTAAGTGGAGCATTTGTTAGATCTCAACAAGAATCTCTGATCTCACAGCTAATTCTGCTTAATTTATGGCAGCGTAGGAAAGCAATACATATTTGGGTAATTGTCAAATTGAAGGCAAACATGATCGTCTGATGGCAATCGCATTTTTCCTAACAATTTAATAATACATGATTAAAATTGATCGCATCATTTTAACGTTTAGAATCTCTAATAAATCTCTAAGACATATATCTCTGATCATGTGATTCGGTAATTTTTAAAAATTTTATTCCATTTTATTTTATTTGTTAAATAAATAAAAAAAGCAGTGCAAGTTTCCATCTAAGTTTTATAGAACTGGAACTTTAACTTCTTTTTTAAATTTCTTCACAAGATTTTATTTTCTCGTGGGAAAATTTGTAACAATATTTCTTGCATTTATTGAATCAATTATAAGATGACAAAAGACATTAGAAATTAAATTAACAGTGAATTGTCATTGCCTTTATAGAAAATGTCTACCTATTGTACTTTCCGTTGCTTTCTCACGTAATTTACAACTAAGTGATTCACAAAGAGATGTCAGAGAAGTAGAACGATTTTTTAAAGAGATGTACAATTGCCCTTCAGCTCTCCGGTTTATTCCTGTCAGCATGTCGTACAGCTTCCCTTCCGGAAGAAAATTCCATTCCCATCTTCGCTGCGATGTCCGTCCTTCTTCTTTTACTTTCTGCTTTCGCCTTTCTCATTCCTCTTCTTTCATCTTCCTCCATAGCCATGACTATGGCTACTTGTATGGCTATATATATATATATATGGCTCACTTTCCTTATTGTTCGATTTTCCCTTGCTTGTTGGGTGAAGAACAAACAGAGCTGTGAAGGAAATATCTAAGGGTGGAAGGGGCGAAGAAGAAATAAGAGAGAAGTAGAGCAGAGTGAATCAGAAGAGGGTTTAAAGATGGTGTTGCACGACCCCATGAACGTTAAACATGAACGCAGGAAAAATACTTCAGGGACGATTTTTTTTCATTTAACTAATTAGATTTGACTTAATTTCATTTTTTTTTAAATTAAAAAATCGACTCTCACCTTAAACTTCACTTAAAATTCCTGCTTAAAAATTAATTAAAAACAATAAAAACTGGACTAAAAAACCAATAACGTTCACCCATCCGAGTGCTAGACGCGCTCAGAGGTGCTTAACATCCGTAATTAGTTCGAGTCGGAAAGTTACCCATCAGTTACCCTCGGTATAATTAATGCTATTAATTATTATTTTATTCTTCTATTTTATTATTGTTATTATGCAATTTTTAACATCTAGACGTTCAAAACAATTCAAATATATGTTGAAAAACAAAAGCAATTATTTCTTAAATGAGATTTTTCAAAAGATTTTTCTGGGTGCTGCACCAGCTGCAGAATTCACTGATTTAATTAATTAGCACTGCGATAAAATTTAACTCGTAAACTTTTTTACTAATTCGGTTTTTTGCGCCCGTGATTGAGTCGCTCCTGGGCGGGTCCCCAACGTTTATCTGATCCGGGGTGAATGCTGAGCAAACTCACCAAGAACGATTCTAGGAGTCGGCGCTCTTTCAGTTCATATTTCATTTCAGTGTGCCATGTGCTGCGTAGTGAAACTCCATTCAAAAGTGAACTTTTTTTTCGAAAATCGACATGAAAATTCATTATCAACGCCAAAAGATAATTATAAAGTTTTATGGCTTCAAAATACGTATATTTCAAAAGATTCCGACAATTTTTGTAGAGTAATTTGATTTCTTATGACAATTATTTCAAAGAATTATCAAATCAGAATCAAATAATACTCTGATTAGATAATGTTAGAAAGCTGTAGAAAAAATACATTGAAAGTTTTGTACGAGATTACATATAATCATTTTAAAAAATTTCTCATTCTTCTCAATTTTTTTATATGTATTTTCAATTTTCCCAGCAAATGAATCAAGAAAAAATGTATAGCTTTTTAATTAATTCCCTTTTTCATTTTATCTCTATTAAAAAACTCGAATTCTTCTGAATTTTGTTCGTTATTATGCTGATTTGACTTGAAAATAACTGAATTTGGCGTTTTATAAAATCCATGAAATAAGGTGCTATTTTGAATTTTGATCTCAAATTCGGATTGAGCACCTCGATATACACGGGAATACATACAGAAAAGCTTCACCTCCGAGAAAGTTCTTGACCTTTTTTTTTGTGACTGTGTTATTTATAGTACAATGTCGCAATGAGATTTTCTAAATGAAACGGAAAAGTATAAAATAAATGTGAGTTGTTTAAAATACTAATTAGGAAAGTTTTGATAAAAGTTTGAGTTCGATTGGTTGCTTTTGCCCGCCACGTGATCGAGTGAAAAGACGCGGAAGAATTCGAAAGATGCGTTGATTATACGTAGTATGTACGATACATTAGAATCAATCGCGTGATTTCAAGACGGTTATCGCAAAACGAATACAAAGTAGTTTTTGTGGAATGAGTGAGTGAGGTTAAAATTCAAGATGGCTTCTAGATCGTGCGATGCTCGATTTGCGATCAAAGACGGTTAATATCTGAAGACGGAAAACGTCGCGCAATCTGCCGCCAAGCGTCTGGAACGTTGTCTCGACTCTTCTTGAACGTAAAAATAAAGTAACCAGACGTCTCAAGGCTGCCAGATCTCGCATTCTATGTGATTTTTATTTCTCAGAACAAGAATCCATGAATTTTGGATTTTTCTTATTTAAAATAGAAGCCCAATAACGAACAGAGGGGGGGGGGGAGTTCAAGGGACTGCAGCCCTCAACTTCCTTTCTCAAAGGGCGTCTGGGGATACATTTTTACAAATAACTTATTTTCAATAATTTATTTGATCAGAACACTCAAAAGGCGCATTTTCGCGTGAAAAAAAAATTTTGGGTAGGACACACGGATTGTAAAGGTAAATTTTAGATTTATAAGTTGGAAAAATTCAAACATTTTTACGGACTTAAAACAATTCTAGATATTTACATAACTCCACAGAATTCGAGAATTTAACAGATTTTAATAAAGTTTAAAGAGTTCAAGAGATTGAAGAAAATTCAAAAGAATTTCGGAATTTTGAATTTAGAATTAATAGAAATTTGAATAAATTATTTAATTAGAATAATTTAAAATAACAGCCTTAAGTTTTCTATTTAGCTTTACTCAATATTTGATTACATAATATTCATATAGCGCCAAGGTTATACTCATTGTCAGTTTCATTGCATAATTGGAAATGCTCTTCAAAATCGCTTCACGAGTTAATTGCAAATTTTCAAACATTTTTGCTGATCCTGAACTTCAAATATTAATGTCAATAAATAATATAGTTTTAAAGTTTAAATTAAATTAAGATTTCAAATTTTTAAGTTTTAAATTTTAAGTTTGAATTTTATTAATGACAAAAAAGTCGTCTCGAGTGAACGGAAAGAGTGTATTTGTCATTTGATTTGTTAAAATGCAAGGTCTAAAGGCTATAGTGTATCAAGGTCGTGTTGAATTATGTCGATTTGCAGAGTTCGTTTAATAAAACATGTATTCTCTCATAAGTGTCAATCCATTAACAAGTTACATGTTAAAATCTTAAAAATAAGTCGAATAATTTGTAAATTAAATTCTAGAATAGCCAAAACAAATTTTCCAGCTTGCTATTGAGTTACGATGTAGTCATAATATATTATAATAAATTATTGTCAAATCTACCTTGAAAACATTGAACTGTATTCAGAAAATTCTACGATTTCGAAGTTTAGCACTTTATTTTGGAAATTGGCCAAAGTTATTTAAAAGGCTGCTGAAAAGACAATTTTGAGTCAGTCGAGAATTCAGGATCTATAAAATAAAAATAGTTTTTATTTTTTAAAGCTATGTATCCGTAATCCGACTCTTACCTTGTCCGCATTTTTTTCCGTGTAATGACATTTCTACTGTATTGAGGTAAAATTAAAGCAAATGCCTTAAGGTTGGTTTATCTGGTCCTAAATATTTACATTTACAAAAATAAATTGTTTTAACTTTTTTGTTAGTATATAACTTTAAGACCAAGTAAACGTACCCTAGTATTTTTACTTTAACTTTACAAATTTTCAGTTCGATATCATAATAAAAATAAATGTAGAAATGGCATTACAGAGAAAAAAATGTCAGAAAAATAGGAATCGAATAATTAGATACACGCCCTTAAGGATTATTCCATTTCAAGTGAAAATATCGTCCATTTTAATGATTTGCATTCTGTTTGTAAAGTTTATTATTAGCGCTATGCAGAGCGAGAATATATCTAATTATAATATTTATCAAATAAAATAAAGAAATCGAATTTTGAGATTAGAACTTTGATCCAACATCCTTAATTCAAAACTTTGTTTGTGTAAAAATAGAATTTAGTATTTGGTATCTAATAATAATCTCATAGATATAGACCTTTTATACTTCTCAGCTCTTTTCTTTAGAATCGAATGAATGCCTTTACATCGTCTTTCAACAGTTGAACCTTAGAGAAGCAAGCAGATCAAACCAAGGTTAAAACTTAAAAGATCTCGTGTATTGTATAATACATACACACGCGGTTCAGTTGGACTGGCATATAGGCTCGTATAAACAAGGGGCTTTTGAAAATTTGTATTCTATTTTAAAAGAAGAGACAAACTCTAGTCCAATTCTGTTGACTCTTCAAAAGCATCTCAAAATTACTCTCATTTTTTCATAAATTTAAAAGTAACAATTAGGTCCTTTCAAAAAAAATAATTTTGATTTCTAAACTGACACCCCTAAACTAAAAGGAACAATTTCTATGTTCCTTTTAGTCTTTTTAAACTTAAACATTGTATTCAGATCAACCTTTAAATTATTATTTACTTCAAAGTTCGGTTTATTCTATTTTTCAGCTTCCAAATAATAATTAAAAGTATTTTTTTATGAAGCTAAATGCTATTTGCAACGGAAATTCCTGTAGATAAGGTGCAAGAGCGGAAGGACACGAACCTTATTGTCATAAGCTATCGGCATAGTAAAACCGTTAGTAATATTTACCGAATAGATGATGAAATTTTTTAACATTAATATATTTCTAGTTAATACGTTATTAGAAACTTTTTTTAAATTCCGAATGAATCTACTAGTGAATTCGAATAATCTTTAACTGAATGTAAATTTTGCATGATCTATTTTGAAACAATTATTTTAAAAATGGAATATTAAATCTAATTTTTCCTTTGCAGAATATTGGATCAATGCAAGAGTTGGTGATTGCAGCAGGACTTTTGATGATTCAAGAAATACGTGCCTAAAGCCCCTTATCATTCTCATGTCCGGTGTAAAGTATTAGACGACTGGACGGAGAACTGATAAGGGCCCGAGGGTTACAGAATCATCGCTGGTATATATACATAAGAGCAACAATAATTTATTACCATCTTTAGTTCGAATTTAAACCATTTCAAGATTTAACTTTTTAAAGTGGAACAATTTGAAATTGAACACTTAATAATATAAATATAATAATGATATAAATTAAAATGGTATCTACATTGAACAATTTTTAAGAAAGTTACATTGAATATTTTTTATGTAATATGAAACCAGATGAAACTATTACATTTACACAAAAAGTATTCATTGCTTCAATGCAGCTTTCTAAACTGTACAATTCTACAACTTACAATTTTTTCTACAAATTATGTAATTACATATAACATTTGCTAAGTAAAATGAAGAGTATGAGTTTTAAGGTTGGATTCAACATCCTTAATTTGAATTTAAATTCATATTTGTTAATTCCTCAAACTAATATACAACTAATATTGTTTACTTCGCCATGGTACATTTATATAAGTTACAAATTGTGAAAATAAAGCTGGAACTCTTGCTTCTTCTGGAAACATTTTTTATGTATTATGTATCTAATTGTCTACCTGTGGTTTTTTATATATAAAAAAATACATACTTTTAGAAATAAAATGTAGAAACTTATTTTCCCTAAACCTGAAATTTCCAGAAATAATTAATCTTATAAGAAACGCAATCCAATATTTTTCAAAATAAAAAATTAATTCATTGAATTATTTCAGCCTAATTTTACAAAACAGAAAATAATTTATTGAATAACAACCACTCATATACAAATATATAATTAATTAATCACAGCCTGTTTCTAGATTAAAGTACAATCTATGCAAAAGAAATAACTAATATTAAATTGCACTTATTAACAACGAGTGGAATGACCAAGAAAAAAAAACAAGTCTCACAAAGTAAAATTCACGTAATCTATTAGAAACCTTTAAAAGATACTCAAATAAGGAATCTTTAAGACAGACCTTTAACATTTGTAATTTATATGTAAGTAATATAAAAAATTCAAATATTGCCAGAAATTTAAAAAAAATTTCTTTCTGAAAAATAGTAATTTACGTGACAAGGGTATATTATTTTTCATAACATCTATTGGAAATTCGACTTTCGATGCGTTCTCTATCTAAAACTATCAATTGTTTTTTACTTTCAACCCTAGAGTTGAAAGTGTTACTTTCGCTCCGCTGTGAAGGCATCAAAAGTCGAATTTTCAATTTAGATGTTATGAAAAGGAATTTTTCTTTATACCTCGGTCGAAAGTACGTACTTTCTGCATCAATTTTAAAGCAGAAAGCCTAAGATTTGTGCATTGAT
>JAUEJJ010000013.1:13708278-13741471 GCA_032164275.1 Synergus coniferae | reverse complement strand
AAGTTAGGAATCTTTCAGTGAATGAGTCCCCACTTACGGTAATGTTTTTGCTACCCAGTTTCGAAAGGCTTTCCACAGGGAGTTAACTTAGATCTCCTTATTATTCCTTCGTGGATATAGGATTACATTTTTACGTCCCTTTGTTTCCTATGTCCATGATTTTTAGATAAAATTTAACAGGATGAATCCAGATACTAGAATTCGAGAGGCAAAGCGATCTGATTGTCAAGCGATAAGAGCTTTAATTCAGGTAAAAACTAAAAACATATCATTAATCAGATTGGTAATAAAAAAAAAATTATTTTTCCAGGAGTTAGCTGATTTTGAAAAAATGTCTGAAGGACCTAAAATCACTTACGAAGGTGAGATCAACATTTTTCGTATTTTTTATATTTTAAATAGAAGAAATTAAACAAATTATTCACACTAACATTGATTTTAATATGTACATTTATGTATAAATCTTTTAGAAAAAAAGTACATTTATTAAAATAAAAATACATATTTTTTGAGATAAAATGATTTATTTATTTATTTTCAGACCTGGAAAAAGATGGATTTGATACCACACCACCTCTGTTTATGAGTTTCGTTGCAACTGTGAACGAAAAAGTTGTTGGCTATTCCATATTTTATTACACATATTCAACATGGGAGGGACGATCTTTACATTTAGAAGACCTTTATGTTTCTACTGAATATCGAAACAAACATATTGGTAGCATCCTTTTTAAAAAAGTTTCAGAGGTAATTTTGATTTTTAAAAAAATTGAACCGCCGCATCGTAGAGTGAGATGTAAAATATTTTTCGAAGAGTGGGACGGCCCCTTGTAGCTTTTTAAAACATTGTTGAATTTTAATCTTTGAAATACTTATCCTTGTAGGAAATTGGATTGCGCATCTTTTTTTTCTAATGGGAAAAAGTTATAACTTTCTTCGTTTTTTAAATACTTGGAAAAAAGACGATTTTTTCTGGCGTAAAATTTTCGTATTTCCTAACTTCAACTCGCTCTAAATCAGAAACTATTGGGACTTTTAACTTATAATTTTAAGGAGTTGTGTATTAAACTATACTTAACGTGTAGAGTAATTAAAGTTAATCTTTTTTGTTATGAAAAAAATTATTCGTTTTTTTCTGGGCAGGTGCGCGAAGAACGTTTAAATATTTTCAATCGAAAAGTGTATCGAGGTAAGTTTAAGCAATCGAAAACTTCCAGCGGAAGAAATGTTCAGTATAATTATAATCTGTAGAAGTTTTCTATGGTTTTATTTCAATTGAAATAGCCGTTTGTAAAATATGAGGGTTTTGTTGTTGTGCGCGCAGTGTTGTGAAATTGAACTCGTAGCGATTTAAAGCGAGTTAAATACGAAAATTTTACGCTTGAAAAAAATCGTCTTTTTTCCAATTACATATTTCTAAAACGAAGGAAGTTACAACTTTTTTCCATTAGAAAAAAAGGTACACAATCCAATTTTCTATAAGGATAAGTATTTCAAAGATTAAAATTCAACAATGTTTTAGAAAGCTACCTGGGGCCTTTCCACTCCACGAAAAATATTTTATATCACGTTCTACAATGCGGCGGTCCAATTATTTTTCGTTCATTTATCTATTATACGGCGATGGTTGTTATAAACTTTTTACACAATTAAAATTGTTTGAGAATTGTTATGTAAATTCAATTTTGGTATATGGCTAGTAATTTCAAATCATTGCGAAATCTAATATAATTTAATTACAAATTTAACTGAATTTAATGTTATACAGTTTGCAGTGGAGAAAAAATGCACTAGAATGGATTTCTCTGTGTTAGACTGGAATTCAGCTGTAGAATTTTACAAAAAGAAGGGTGCAATTAATGTAAGCAATTTAGAAGGATGGAGTATTTATCGTATGAATCAAGAAGCCTTGAAAAACATTTGTGAGACATAATTGAAATTACACAGTTTAGAATTGTTTATTTTAAACGCGTTTCTTAAATAAAAATGCCGAAAGATTCTGATACAATATTTAGTTTTCATATTCCAAATCAGGGATGAAACACACGGCCCGACCAGGACCAGATCTGGCAGCCCGATTACCGATCGGGCCCTGATCGGGCGCAGCGTTTCATCACCGATCGGGGCCCTAATATGGCGATTTCTACCTGGGGGACCAATTAAAAGTCTTTTGAGTCGTAGACATGCAAAATTCTAAGTATTTGTAAGTACATACATAATTTTAAGGAATATTTCTGTTTAGAATTTAAAAAACACATTATCTTAAAAAATACACGTTAATGTTAGTGATAATAATTCAACTTTGGAATTTGCAACCAGTCGCCTTGAATTCGTCATCGATAACGAGTTACAGTCATATTTTCATTTTTTTCCTTTAAGGTCAGCACTTTTTTTTATAAATAAAGATTTTTTTGTCTTTCCATCACTTATTATTACATGCTCACAAATTAATCTTATTAAAAAATTACTAATACATCCATATTGTATCTATTAAAGAATTTTCCAATCAGAATAAAACTCAAAAGTAATTATAGCAATAAAGGTGTGTGGTAGTGAATGTAGGAAAGTCAAATAATTAACTTGTGAAAATGGCAGAAATATATATGAGATTCGAGAAGGAAAACGAACAGACTGTTCGACTGTAAAAATATTGATTCAGGTAAAGATTAAAAAAAAATTCTTTAACTAAAGTTAAATTAAATAATATAATTCACTTAAATCATACAATTAAAATTCAAATGGATTTTATAATTTTTATAGGAATTAGCTAGTTTTGATGGTATGCTTGATGGTCCAAATATCAGCGATAAAGGTTAGATTTAATTTATTATATTAGTTTATTAAATGACTTTAGTGGATTGATAACTTTTTAAAATATAAAACTAATACACTTTAGCTTTGGAAAGAGATGCTTTTGACACACATCCTCCTCTATTTAAATTTTACGTAGCAACTGACCAAGAAAAAGTAATTGGCTATGCTTTGTTCTATTTTTCATATTGTTCATGGAATGGAAAAAGTCTATATTTGGAAGATATTTACCTATTCAACAAAGTTGCACAGGTAGGATTAATTTTCTGGTATATATTTAAGCTATTTTTATGCCCTATATTATATAATAAGACTTTAAAGAATCAAAATTCAAAGATGGATACAAGCAAAAGGAGGTTTCTTGTGCCGAGACGAATCAATTAAAGTATAAGATTGATGCATTTAATTGAAAATTAAGGAAATTATAATTATTAATAATTAAAAAAAAAATTATGTTCAAAACTAATGAAATCATCTCATTTTAAATAAGCACAAAAGTTAATTGATACAACTTCACAGCTGTTTGTGTTTAATTCTATTGAATTCTCTTGAATTCTTTTAAATTATTTAGAATTCTTTAGAATTTTCAAAAATTTTTAATTCGCTTACTGTCCTAGGATATTCTTGATCCTTTTGTTGTGTGAGTGTGTTTATTTTATTTGTTAATTTTCTAATTTCATTGATCGTTAGTTTGCAGTTGATAATAAATGTTCTCATCTGGACTTCATTATTTCAAACTTAAATTCCGTTCAAGAGTTCTATAAAAAGAGAGGAGCAATTGACATAACTTTGCAGAAAGGGCAAAATCTTTTTCAAATTGAGGAGACACATTTGAAGAAACTATGTGCAGCCTTTTAGCACATTGAGATTATCTGCTAAATAAATTTGAGATTCTATTTAAAAGAATTATTTATTGCTTATCCATGATTCCTTTACAATTTATTTTTCATGTTCGTTTTTCGTTAAGGAGACTGGTAAAGAACATAAAATTGAATGTCTGGTGACTATTAATTTTTTTTTAATTAAAAAGGAAAAACAATTTATGTTTTATCGACCTTATAATTTTTTAAATATTTTCAACAAAAAAGTAATAGTCGCCAGACGTAAGTTATTATATTCTTTCCCAGCTCTCAAAGTTCCAGCGGAAAATATACATTATTTGTGGTAAAGAAATATGAGAAACTGAATAGCTAAAATGGTAAATATCACATGCCCTTGATTTAAAAAAATAAATATAAACCGCTAAATTTCTATAAATTCTTTAACGCTCGAGAACTTCCGTCAATTACAGTCAATTTAACAATTTAACTCTAAATAGACAGTATTGAAAACAATTGAGTAGGGTGATTAGTGTGACCAACCGTCCCGATTTTCCCTTGTAGTTTGTAAGAAAGTTATTGCATTTGTGGGAATGTCCCGGTTTTCTGTCTTTGGCATATGGTCATTCTATAATTGAGAAGAATTTGTACTTTTAATCGAAAGCAAGTTTTAATTCCTGATCATTCTGAAATTTAAAAATTTATTTAATTATTTAAAAAGTTTGTTCGGATTGATTCGGACTGATGATCTGCTTTGGATTGAATTGTTTAAATTGTTTATCGATTTCGCATGGAATTTCTCTCCAAAACTTTTTGCCAGTGAGCTACGAATGAAAGATCATCGGGTAAAATTATTTTCTAAACCTTCCACATTATCTGGGTGACTTCCCTTTTCAAGAATAGTCTTTTAAGGTTTGTAAAATAAAAGATCAATAAAGTAATACTGTCCTCGCGCATGTGCGCGCTATCCAAACCTCAGCAGTTGAGGATTTGATGAGGTTATAATCAAAAGGGGATATAAGCAGACTTCCTTAATTAAAAAAGTGAAGTTAAATAAATAACAATGTTCGAAGGGGCGGTCGCCGCAATTCTTAATCGGTTTCTGGGCAGGTACGTTGAAGATTTAGACACAGAGGATTTTAATGTAGGTATTTTTTCTGGCGATACATGCCTTACGGATCTAAGACTGAAACCAGAGGCATTGGTAAGTTTTTTAAGTTATTAGTAAAAAGAAAATAAAAGAGTAAAATAATAATGATGCCATTTTTACTGATTTCAGTATCAACTCGGTCTACCGATCAGAGTCGAGCTTGGATTAATAGGAAAAGTATCACTAAAAATACCATGGGCTGGATTATTTTCACAACCTATTATACTCTGTATCGAGGTAAATAATTATTTTAAAATACATTCATTTTTTTCAGTTGTTTGTATTTTTGATTTTTTTTCCTTTTAATCTTTTCGAATTCCCTTAATTTTTTTAAAATTCTTCTGCCTTTATATTCTTTTGAATGCAAAATAAATTCTATTTAAGCCTGATATGAGGAATATAGTGCTGACGGTGCTGACTTACTTTTTTTTCGAAAAAACTAATTTGTTTGGCTAAAGAAAGAGACAAACAGATCTGTCTATCTCTGTTACTCTCATGAGTTTCTGCTTTACGCCGACGTTTTCTGCCAACATAGGATTGCACATTGCACCATGATTATCTCACTGTAAGAATTTGTGCGAGATGTATTCTGCATCTCAAAACCCGGGCACTTACAAAAATCACTTAGAAAAATTAGGTTGATAAATCACTTCAAATGACAGATTGACAACTAGGCTAGGAAAAGTAAGTATTGCCCACTCTTTTTATCTTCCGCATCAAAATATTGTCGGTACCCTTCTCTCATCCGCGCATCACTAAACTTTTCCATTTTAGCCAAAAACAAATTAGTTTTTTTAAAAAACAGTGAGTCAGGTAGCACTATATATTCCACATATCGAGAAACCCTCCCCTGCTAAACGGCACCTCAAACCGTTTATTTTTGCGGCCTCAAAATGATATCTTCGAAATGCCTCAACAGAATGGCGGATTAGAAGTATCCTACAGAAATTTTTAGTTTTTTGAAAATGCTCCAACAGCCTTAATTCAATTTTTTTGGATTCTTTTGAGATTTTTTGTATAGATATCTGAAAATAAATAAGTTTTTTAATATTGAAACTTTATCGTTAAATAGACTAAAGTTGGTCATATTTATAATATACGTCTAATTGTTAATTGTCTTTCAGGATCGAATTTATAGACTTATAAAATGAAGCCATTAAACTTTGAGATTAGATTTCGAATTCATCTATTCATGCAATACACGCAAAAAATATTATAAAAGTAAACTTATCTAATTTTAATATTTACTGAGTATTTTGAGAGACAATTCACATTTAAACTTTTAAAGTGACCATATTTCAAATAATTCAAATGCATAAAAACAGGACGCTAACTTATTAACCGAGTGGTGGAAGGTGCAGACAAAGTGCAGATAGGTTCAATATTATATGCTTACTGATGCTTACAAAATACTGTCGAGAAACATTCAAACATTATATTTTAAATAAAAACATATTATCAAATGTTACATATGCAGGGATAGATTCAATCTCTCTTTGACTCTTATGATTTTCTGGTTTCTGCGTTTCGTTTTCAGCTTATTTCTGGTTCTTCTAAAAAAAAATACCCTCTATGTGGCAGATACAGAACATATTGTTCAAAAACAGGACATTATTTTACCGGACGTACGCTCACCTCTGCAGGACAAATTGCTATAAAACAGGACTCTTCTGCCAAGAACAAGACGTATAATATGGTCACTTTATTCACATTAGTATCAATTAGTATATTACTATTTTACTACACAATGTATAACGAAATAATTTCAGAATTTCACAGAGAGATAGAGAGAGTGAGTCAGATGCGATGACATGGTTGGGGTGGGATCCACCCCCCCCCACCCCCCGAAATGTTAGAAAAGTATACACTCAAAATGTTTCATACCAGATCTATTCATACCATATAATGTCTTTGATACCATTCATATACAATTTCATACCTACCGGCGTCTCATCGCCACGCTCCAGTAAAAAAAAACTGCAACCAATCAGGACCATATTCTACCATATTGATTAAGATAGGACTGCAATTTCGAATAGGTGAAACCTGGTGAAACCAATAAATGAATGCATCTCTTTTTTTTAAGAATAAAAATAGCAGAAAAATAGTATATACAAATGATATATTTTAAACTCACATTTGGAGTATAATTTCAACTCATTAACAGAAAAACCTTTTATTTTAACATTCATTCAAATTTGTATAAGGAGTATAAATAAATATACAAAAAATAAGGAATAAATATACTTATTAAAATAAATAATTTATACCATTTATAACATAAATAATTTCCAAAATAATATTTGAAGAATAAAAATGTATATATATATATATATATAATATATGCGTAACCGTATATATAAGTACTGGTACGTACTAACAAAGTACTAAACAGAGCAAAACCTTCATATCAACTTCTCGCTTGTTTTCGAAGCTACAGTTTTAAAAATTGAAGGCTCTTTAGATGGTAAAGCTTCAAATTCTGCATTCATAATTTGAGCAGCTTTCAATAATATTTCAAATAACCTCTGGATAAGTGACAATTCCAGTCATTACGTTAATATATATATACTCACTGCTTTATTTTCCCCACAAGTTACGAAAATATACAATTAAAAGTATGCACTTAAAATACTGAACGTTTATTTTCGAGTATATAAAGTAATTTTGAATGCATCCACGTCCAAATTCAAACTACGCGGCTATAGCAAACATGGAACATGGTTCCGAAAAAATTTCTGCAAAATAATCGCGAATGCTGAAGGGAAAACCATTTTCTTCATTGTTATGTAATAAAACATGTGTAGTGAATATAATGAAGATTTTTATGCAAGATATTAAAAATAATTTGAACAGAAATCGACAATCGTAATAGAAGAAAATTTGAGGTAAAATTCATTCATTGCTGATGGAGTTGCTGGATTGTCATGATATACATGCACCTAATTTTTAAATTGATGTTACATACTTTTGTATCCGACCCTCTTATTTCATTCAAATTAGATTTGTTTATTGTTTAATGAATAAACATTGATATTAAAAATTATTCTACAATATAGAATTTAAAAACATCACAATAAAAACTTATAATTTATAGCAGTTTTATAATGATCTGAATTGAAATTATTTTTAAACAAAACAGATAACATTTGAAACATTAATTTTTAGGATGTGTACATAGTGGCAGTTTCAGAAGTCTTTGGAAGTTACGATTCAGAAGTACACAAGCGATTAATAAGAGCAGCAAAGAAAAAAGTATTGGAAGATCTTGAAGGAGAAGCTATTTTAGGACCTGGTGCGTATTTTTTTTTTCTTTTTGAGTCAGCTAAAAACGAAGATAAATATTAAAAATTAATATAATGTATCCTCTATTTACTGATTCTCTATTTAGGCTTCCCCTCTGGGGTTTTTGACAACTTTTTATCTTCTCTTGTAAAGAACTTCCAAGTAACATTGAACAACGTACACGTAAGATATGAAGAAAGATTTGCAAACAATGTACAAAGCGCTTGCGGAATCTGCATGCAAAGTTTAACGATGGCTACTACAAATAAGTAATTCATATATTTTTTACATCCAATTTCAGATTTTAAAGGTCGTTGGATCTAAGTTCTAACCCCAAAAATCTAATTCCTCGTTTTACTAAAAACAAATATTGTGAATGGATATGTTTTCGCCCTTTAGGGATGTTTAGCTTTTAAATATATTTATACGTATAGAGAAAAAAATAGAGTACATCGCAGAATACTACAGAGCGAAAAAAATTAATAATTGTAATAATTGTTGAGTAAAATGGGGAGATTTAATTTCGTTGTTAGAATTTGGATTCAAGACCCTTAATAGACTTCACAAATTAATATTTTCAAATTACAGTAAATGGAAACCTGGCGTCACACCTATAAACTCAACAAACATTTATCAATTAATAAGAGTCGAATCCTTTTGCATTTATATGGATCCGAATGCGGAAACTTCTTTACAAAGAGATCCTTCCACTTGGGATTTTGGTTCCTTACTCGAATGGAAGGACTCTATGCGTCGATCCCTTCAAACATTTGGTTTGAATGGTCAGGAATTTCAATTTTGTAGGTTCCTTAAATTTATATTAATTAATTAGACGAAATACATCTTGAAACTTTTTAAATATAAAGAATTTAAATTTCGGAATTATTTAAATGAGTTTTTTAAAATCTTTTGAAATCTCTTGAAATTTTTCAAGTCTTGAAATATGGCATATATTTCAAATTTGAATGATCAACCCCTCGACAAAACTACGAGAAAATAACATTGTTTAAAATTTTTTTAAATATTTTAAATCGTCCAAACAATCCTTAAAACCCTGGAAATAAAAATTGATATTTCCTTTCAAGTGGTAAAACCCTTTACAACAAAGATAAAGATAATTATCAGCAAGGCAACTGAAACACGGGATTCGCGAATGTTAGTTGATATTGTTTTACAAGATGTTGCAATGCAAGTTTCGAAAGACCAGTACATCACCTTCCTCAGACTTTATGATTCGCTTCATCGGGCAACTGTGAGTAGGTGAGTATCAACCACAATCAGGATATGAAACTGTTACTAAAGTAAATAATTTTTCTTTAAAACATGTATTCTGTAATTTTCAGGCAACATAAAAAGCACCATCCTAACTGCTCGACTCAAGAGAATGCAAGAGCTTGGTGGAAATATGCGCATTGTGTTGTCCTTGAGCAAAATGTCAGGCCCTACACCTGGAGACGAATCCAAGCTCACAGAACCAACTACAAACGTTACAAGGAAGTTTTTATACAGACTCTCATGAAACCGAACGACACTGAATTAAAGATGGATTTGCAAAAATACGAAGACACCTTGTCGATTCTCAATATCGTTATTGCCCGAGAACATGCCAAAATTGAATTCAAGAATAAAAACCCCGACCTCATCACGGTTGAAACAAATGAATCGGCGGTGAGATTAGTAGTCAGAAGTGAAATTAAAGCACAAGAGACTAATCAGAAGAATGGAAAATTTCTTGGGTTTAACTGCAACAATTTAGATAGATCAGGAAAAGGCGAGAAACTGACCAAGTTTTTGGGTAAATTAAGTTCGAACTGGGTAGCAGAGCTGGGTACAATTTAAAAAATATTCTATTTTTCGCTCTGTAGGCGCATACTTCTATTTTAAAAATTATTACCGCTATTGAGCGAAAAAAAATATCCAATTATCATATTTGTTAAGTAAAATTGAACTTTGAGATTAGAGCTCAAGTTTGAAGCCTAAATTGTTTGTGTTATTTTCTGTCCAGCTCTGATTTTGATTAAAATGGTTTTGTATTTATTTTTTTAATTCGATTTTAGATCACAAGTACAATTTTACTTTAGCGAATTATTCGCTGAGTCTTATGAACAATGAGAAAGAAGTTCTAGTTTTATCAATGACTCAATTTCTTGCTAGTATTGAGAAACATCCGGAATTCTCTACTTATAAAATCTCAACTAGGGCTGAAAGTTTTGTTATTGAAGGAGTTTCTTCCGAAAACGAATTAGTTCCCTTAGTGACAGCTGATAATGTCTTAACAGGTAATTTTTAATAAAGTGTTTAATGAACATTCAATCTTTTTAGAATTAGAAGAATTTATTTTCATCGTATTTTTATTTTGTAGGAAGTTCGGCCCCAAACTTTTTGGCAATAGATTTTGAGAAGAAACCCCGAGATTCAGATTTTAATTATGATATATCTGTATCTCTGGAACCCATTGAAGTAACTTATCATCATGTAAGTTTTAAATACTATCGAAGAAGTTCATCATTAATAGAGCCTTGATTTAAAAAAATGAATGATAATCTCGTTCCTTAATATTCAAATTTTATTTCAGTATGCAGTATCAGAAATAATCAACTTTTTTAAAATCGATAACATTCAAGTTCGAGGAACAACATCTTCTGCATATAGAATGTGTTCGCTAATGAAAAGAAAAATTGAGAAATTATTAAATCGTCTTTTAGCCCGGCATTTGAGAATCAATTTGAAAATCGATGTAAAAGGGCCTTACATTGCTTTTCCACAGCATGGAGCGCTTCAAAAGTATGTAAAGTGGGCATTTTTTAAAAAGAAATTAGATCATTAAATTCAGGGTGGTCGAAAAGCATCGTCAATTTCTCCAAATTGTCTAAAACGACTTAAAATTTCTTTTAATATTTGAATAACTTCTAAAATCTCTTGAAATCCTTTAAGACTTCTTAATATGTATTTATAGAAATTCTTTTAAATTACATTAAATTTCGCGACAGTTTTTAAAATCCCATGCAATTTAGTGAAATTTTGCGTGACTTGCGGCCACCCTATACATAATGTACAATTTCTTGAAGACTTTTTATAAAATTCTCAATAATTCTGAAAGACCACTCTATTCTTTTAAAAATTCTCATTGCAAAATTGGAATGTTTCTTTAAGTATATAGATTTTAAGTATTTAAGTATATAATTGTTATTCAATTTTTTAGAGAAGGATACGTACTTCTTCTTGATACGGGTAGAATGACTTTAAGAACTGAACTACAAGCACTCAATGCACAATTGGAAGATGCTACTCTCATGGAGTTGGAAGAACTACTTTACGATCGGCTTCATTTGATATTTACGGATGGTCAAGTTCTTCTTTGTCACACTGGTGAGAACATACCCATTCTATATTAGGCAGCTTTTTCCATCCTGCTTTAATGCAAATTTAGTTTCCCCAAATTTACACTCGCAATAATAAGTATTTCTTTTCTAAAACTAGGCCATTTACCTACGTTTCGTGCAAACAGAGATAAATGGTCTAGTTTTAGGAAAAAATATTTATTATTGCGAGTGTAAAGTTCAGGAAACTAAATTGCTCTTATGGTGAAGTACCAGATGCGCTTAAAGATAAATTAAAAGAAGAAACGTAATTAAAACAGGTGACGACTGGCGGGATATACGAAGGCGGAAAGAGTCTGAGAATCATTTGGTACCGAAATTACAAGCAAATGTCACCATTTCTTCTAGTATCAAACCTGAATATCGAGTTTTACCAAGGTAACTAAATTTTCCTTTAAACAAATTTTAAAAATTGACATATAACTACAAATAGCATTTTTTATTCTAGAATGAAAGTGAACGTCTCGGTATCGCAATTGAAGTTCAATTTATCAGAGAGAAGATTACGATCACTTGTAGACTTTTTAGATCTCCTCTCAATCCCAAGTCAGGAAGATATAGAATCTATGAAATCAAACTACTTGGAAAGTGTAAAACAGCCAAAAACTGATTTCATGACTGAGAATTTAATCAGAATACGTTCAGTGGTTGTTTTGTCTTCGACTGTTATAGGGCACAACAAGTCTCCCTGCATTACAAGAGATCTTCCAAAGTGCACCAAATTTGAAACAGAAAGGTAAAAAAAATCAGGAAATTCGTAAAGAGATATTTTAATATGTGAAAAATTGATTTCACTTGAATTTCAGAAGTGTGATTTCTTCTGAAATCAGTGAGGAGGATTTGGAACAATTGTTCAGAATGACGAATGTGTCTGGTTTTGATGATATCGTCTCCCCACAAAATCGAATTAATTTGCTTTTGAGATTTGTAATTGGCGAGGTTGGTTTTTTTTTCAAATTCTTCCGATTTAAAAATATATCTCTTCACTTTACTCAACAAATATTATAATTAAATAGTAAATATTTTTATATAATTAAATATTTTAAATATTAATATTTCAGCTTTCTTTTCACTTTGGTTATATGACAACGACTGGAAGGCAAAAACCCTATTTGATTCTAAAATTCTGTACACTATATTTTGAAGCGGCAATTATGGAATATGGATTTGCTCTGCAATCTGGTATTGGTACCATTCTTCTAGCAGATAAAACTGAAGCTGGTGTGACGGGATCATATCTCGAATTAATATCGACTGATGGATCTTATGAAGTGTTTTCTGTTTCCTATCGAAAGGTATTTATAATTATATGATTGATAAAAGTCAAAGAAGATTAGGAAAATAATGTCTTTTTTCTATCCAGGTCAAGGCCAACTGTCCAGACTTTAAATCGCATTTTAGAAATGTGGAACGATCCTTGACTATCAACATCATGAGCTTAAATGTCGTTTTTCATCGACAAGCATTTATGAAACTCAACAATTATTGTGCTAATTTATACAAGTGCGTCTCTATCATTATTAGCTGAATGTGAGGGGTTGATCACTTGGAGTTTGAGTATACATCAGAGATTCAAAGATTTCAAAAGATTTAAAGGGATACTAAAAGATGTCTAATAATTTAAGGGATTTCATTAAATTTAAAGATATTCAAAGACTTTTTAAATGTATTCTAAGGGATATCATAGAATTTTTCGAGATTTCAAAAGATTTCATGTGTTTAACCCCTCAGCTTATCTTTAAAATTAAAACCTCATTTTAAGTTTCATTTTTTTTTTTTCAGAACATGCTATAGCGAGAATATTGAAAATATTGGGGATATTATCAAACGGAATGTGATTGTTTTCATCAAGACTGAATGTGATCCTCCTATTCCGCCTGGTAATTTGAATTATAAGATTTTAAATTTTTGCTTAAGGGCATGTGATACTTTACTTAAGAGCAATTTAGTTTCCCCAACTTTACGTTCGCATTAATACATTTTTTTTTTAAAGATGATTGATTTTTAATTAATTATTAACCAAAATTGCAGGTGCTATTAAACTCAGTTATTCAATCAGATTCAACACATTCATTTTGAAACTCTGCAGTAAAGATGCAGATTTTTTAGCTCTTAAATTCATGGGACTAGAAAATGACTGCATCTACAATGTCAACGAAAGAATGATGTTAAGAGGACACCTCACAAGTTTAGTGATCGAAGATTTGAGCGATGTCACTCTTTATTCGAAGGTATTTACCAAATTGTCAATTATTTATATATGTAAATAGCAATACCAATAAAGTATAAAAAGAATTATTTACTCTCTAAATAACTATTTCTTGATTCTGAAAGATCCTGATGAATGAAGACGACAAAATATTTGACCTAAAGTATGTAAGACACACGCCAAAACCATACAAGTGTTCAGAACTGGATACGAACAATGAAAAAGTGATGTCTGATGGAAGTTTTAAACTTTCGATTGGAAGGATAAACTGCGTTTTCATATCAAAGATTCTCTTCGATTGCCAGGTAATCTTACAAAATAAATCTTTCGTTTTTAGTACATTAGTACAAGATTAAAAAACTCGAAAAATTTCAAACTGTTGGACCCAAGTTCCATCCCTAAAATTTGAGGTTCTCGTTTTACTCAACAAATAATATAATTAGATATTTTTTCGCGAAAAAATATTTATTTCTAATATTTTTTTGTATAAAATGAAGAGATGAGATTTTGAGGATAGAACTTGAACTCATCAAAGCTCTTCTAACATTTTTTGACATATTACTTGCAGCATTTTTTGAACCCATTTATAAGTTTTCTGCGATCTCGACTCGTTGGATATTTAAGAAACTTTTTCTTCTGGAGCATCACTGAGTTTATGAGAAGTGAAATTAAACTTCAGGTCTCAATTGATCTTCAAGGGCCTACATTCCTTTTCCCTCAAAAGAAAGAATATCCGAATCTTTTGGTATTCGACCTAGGTTCGGAATAAAAAATTTAATTGCAATTTTTTTAAATCAATAGAATTGTTGCATACTTTTTGTGAAGAATTCTTTTTTTTTTTTAATATTAATTTATTGCTTGCACACGAGAAGGCGCTAAATATGTATATATGGAATTTCGTTTTTCTGATAAAAGTTAATGAAACGTATACCAAATGAAAGTTTATGTAAAATGATGGAAAAGGTTCAAAGACTGGTATTGAAATTATATCGGAGAAAAAATCCCATATCGCCTTCTCTTTTTTTTAAGAAATCCAGAGATTTTCCAGGTTTTGTATCTACTTAAGGACATGTGATATACTTTACTATAAGAGCAAATTATTTTCCCAAATTTTACTTTTGCAATAATAAATATTTTTTCTTAAAACTGGGCCATTTACCTCTATCTGTACGAAATGGAAGTAAATGTCCTAGTTTTAGGAAAAAATATATATTATTGCGAACGTACAGTTGGGGAAACTAATTTTTCTCTTATGGTTATTACCATTATAATCTATTATTTATTTTTAAATTTATTATTTATTATTTATATGCAACAACTCTAAAATTCTGCGAAGAATTTTTTTTTAATTTCATAACTGGTTTCTCATTTTTAGGTATTTTGACAATAGAAAATTTTCTGAAAGCGAGCGAACTGATAAAACATGGAAAAATTAATAACGAATCAAACACTTGTGTGATTGATAATGTTTTAGTAAAACTTAATTCAATGAGTTTTTCGAGAGCAATCATGACTCTTGGTGGAAATTTGGAGATTCAAGTAAGATTAGGCACATTTTTCAAAAACTCTTACAATTATTTTTTTTATTGAGTTTTAAAGCAGAATTGAAAAAATCATCTTTTAGGAACCAATCGTGGAACCAATGCATCTTCGCTTTGATTTAAAACGAAAAATAGTGGATCGTAAAGTTGTAGGTTTTCAAATGCACGATCAATGTTTGTGTCACATTCAAGGTTCAATAGATACAATAACCATAAATTTAGGCCAAAAAGATCTGGCCTCGATCTTTTCTATCTGGGAAGACAATCTGTCGAAGACTTTCCTAGCACGAAAGATATTGGGATACGATGCAGATTTCTCGCAAAAGAAAATTGCTAGAAATGAAGATGCAATAGTGAAGAAGTTAGAGGAATTTTTTTCACAAAATAAACATCCGGTGTGTGAAATCAACTTGAAAGTGATTTTAGATGGATTGCAACTGAATTTATTCTCAGATGCAGAGGAGGTATATTTTCGTCGCACCGGTTAAGAAATTGATTTGCATTCTGACAAGAGGCATTGCACATTGTTAGTTTCTTTTTTTTAATTTCCTCTCTTCTCAACTCTTTTCAATTATCTGTTCTAATTTTTGTAATTTTATTTTCGTTTTAATACTCACTTTTATTTTTAAATCTTTCATTTGGCATTTTTGTTTTTTCAATCAACTCTTCAATCCGACTGCTTATTTTGATTACGATCATTCTTAATTTTTGATCAGACAAGACAGAGCTTATAACTGAAGTTTTATTAAGAAATGAATGATTAAAGCGTTAAAGGTATTACTTTTGTAAGAAAATATTTCCTTGTTTTGTCAGGTTTTAAGCTCGCCTGTGCGAGATTTGAACCACGGGTTGTGTAAATTCATTTTTGGAGAAATGAGCACTTCACTAGAGCTTTTCAATAACAGGAGCCTGTCGATGAAAGTCTCTGTTCGAAGCTGTGAATTGGAAGATATGCGCAAAAGGGCAGCTATTGTTAAAAAGTAAGCACTTGTTTCATATTATTAATATTTTCTTAAATTAAAATTTTAAAATACTCTTTTTTACTGTAGAATAATTCAATCACCGGCAAAACGAATGGGAATTAATTCTGATTCAGGAGTTTACATATCGATGCCGCCAGCCCTAGATTTCTCCTTCACTAGAACCTCGACAGGAGATACGTGTCTAGATATGCTTGTGGAGGAATCTCGAGTCAACTTGTGTGTACCATTTTTGTTAGATTTAGGCCAATATTTTTTGGATTCAATACCTAGTGAACAAATCGACGAAGGGGTCGTTAACGAAGGTTACGAGGGTAATGACCATGAACTTGTAAGTTATACAAAATTTTAATATCCCGAAAATAAAATTCCTTCAATTTAATAAAAATTCTTGGTACTAGTTTGTTTTAAATGGTTTTTAGATAATCGGCATGAAGGAGGATTACCGAAACTTGTTAGATCTTAATCTAAGTGCAGAAGAACAGTCAGGTAGTTTCTTTGTAATCATATAAACTACAAATAAAATATATACGTCAAACAGGCCAGTGGAGAGGAAAGCCGGACCCGGGGAGAAGGAATCTCCCCCCCCCCCCCTCGGGACAATCGAATAAATGAAAGTCGCGAGGATCAATCGCAATCGATATAATTAATAAATAATTTTATTTAAAAAAAATTTATTCTCTAACAGTTCCGGAAAATCCGGGCCCCCTCGAAAACTCCGGGTCCGGGGAGAATCTCCTCATTAACCCCCCTCGCTCATCAGGCCTGACGTCAAATAATTATACAATAAATGCCTTCTAGGTTCTTCGATTTCAATAAGAGTTCGAAAACCAGAGTTGCTCCTATTCAGTGATCTCAGTGCCAGTAACGCCCATGCAATTTTACTGCAAGCGGAATTAATGATCGAATCTAGTTGCCACAAAGGATTGTCATCAATTGTCTGCACGTTGTCGGATGTTCGAGCCAAAAGCAAAAGTCAACAAAGATACCTACGACAATCTCCTCACTGGCTTTTACTTCCTTGTGATGTCGAAATCTGTAGAAAAGAGAAAATACAAGATGTACAAATTACTGCAATTGTGAGCTCAGTTGATCTACATCTTTCTGTAGGCACCATCTGCACTTTCACGGAGGTAAATTAAACATTTAAATTACTATGTATAAAGATAATACATACATTATTTTTATTACAAATAAATTAATTCGCTTAAATTATATGGAATTCTATTATTCAAGTCTTATAATTAAATGAAAATCCATTTTTTTCAGATCATTAGCGAGGCTTTAGGCTTCTTCAAAAGTTCGGATTGCCAATTAACCTCTCACACTATAATTCGAGATTTAAATTTACACAATGATCTTTGGTCACCAAAATCCGTGTCCCACATTCCGTATAAGGAAACTAAAAAGGGTGAATTCTCTAGTTTATAAACCAAAAATTTGTAACGCATTTTCTGATTAAAAAGTCCTACTTACATAGTATCGATTGCAATTTTCAGATTTCTCGAGCCACTCTATAGCTTCTGAATGTGATAGTCAAGTAAGAGTTTTCGAACTAAAACCAGTATCGATCCAAGTACGATTGGAAATGGAGGAAACTGAGGAACGAATTTCGATAATAAAAGGTGAGTCAGAAGTCAGTGGAAGTGTCAACGACTGGGACAGCAGCAGTTTCCAGATGCAATCTAGTTTGAAGCTTTATGTCTATTGTTATAATGTTAATACTAAGACATGGGAACCTTTCATCGGCCTCTGTCCGGCACGTGATGGTCATTATTTACCATGGACTCTGACATTCAGGGTAAGAATATATTTATTTTTAATCAAAATGTTTCCTTTTTTAGAAGAAATTAATTATTTCAATTAAATAACTCTTCATTTAGATGTACCAAGATGAAGCTTATTCCTTGAGTTCTTGGCTAAACTACTCTCAGCAACCGATAAGAAAAATTGTCCCGAAGAAGAGAAAACGGGAAATGGACAGTAGTGAAGATGAAACAAACGAAGATATGATTTTCATTCCTCCAAATCATGTAACGTCTTCGAAAATTGCTGGTACGATTTAAAGGAGATAATAGAGCTCATTTTTTTTTTTATTAAAGTAGAAAAATAACTATATCTTTCTTTCAGAAATAAACTACAATTTCGAGTGTGATGATTCGGATTCCGACAATAATAGCGATTCAGAAAAGCTGCCGAAAACTTTCAGTCATCTTTTTAATAAAGATACAAGTGATGAAGAAGGAAGCGATTCTGAAGAGTCAAGTAAATACGAGGACGAAGGTTTAGAGTTGACGCCAGAATGTCTCGCAGAACCAAGTAATTGTCTCAAAACATAATAGTGGAAAATGCATGCTTTTTTCTTAAGGGCACGCAATATTTACTAATAAAAGAAAGTTATTTAATTTCGACAACTTTACTCGTTTGTAATTATAAATATTTCTCGCTGAAACTATATGCAATCTACCTAACATTCGAAATCTAATCTCAAAATTTAACAGTTTCATTTTACACAAAAAAGTATTAAAACTAGACATTTTTTCGCTCTACACATATAATTCTATTTAAAAAGCTGGTAAGACTGCAGTGTAAAAAAAAAATACCTAATTGGAATATTTGTTCAGTAAAATAAAGAAATTGAATTTTGATATTGGAACTTGGATTTAACACCCTTGAGAAAAGTAATAAATAAAAAGAAGAGTACATTTTAAAATATAAAGAAGACTGTGCAGTTTGATATTAATATCTCATAAAAGCATTTCATTATTATCTTAAACGAATTTTTCAGGTAATACTGTTATTGAGACACCAATAAAGAAGAACGCTCGCGCTACTTATTTTATTATTAGCGCAAAAGATAGAGTAGATTTCACGGTCTCGTCTAATACAATCGCAATAATGGAAATGATTTATAGTATATATTCAAAGAGGAAGTGCGATATTCCAATAGTAGTCACGAAAAGTGGGAAGCTTAATTTACAGAATAATATAGGACACGCAAGTACAATAGAATTTCTTATCAAAGAAGAGGTGAGTGTAGATTACTATTTATGTAAAACTAATTGGCAGATGAAATTTATGAATCTATTAAAATTAATCATAGATTAGTCATTTTTTTATGTTGATATTCTTAGGGAACTTCTGAAAATCAAGCTCGCCTAGTAGCTACAAAAAGTTTCCATGAGACTAATTCTCCACCGAGCGTTCCAAGCAGCCCGGAAAATGAACCTTTTTCTAAAATCATAAGCCCCACGAATATTGTTAATATTGACTGCGAGCTTTCCGATAAAAGCGGAATCTCTCAGGATCGCAATTTGGAAATATTTCCACCATTTGCCGATGAATCTTTAGTTAATATTTACAAGAAAATCACATCTGAACGTCTTCGTATTATGGCTGAAGGTATATTATTATTCTCTCTGATATATATGCAATTTTTAGTAAATGAAATTTAAATAAATTTCAATTTGTAGGATTCGATGACGTGCAAATTTATTGTCCAAGGAGAAGGGGATGCAACCAAGTAGCTTTACACCCTTTGAAAAATGGAGTACGCTATCATCTAATTGTAGAAATGATGATTGATACTCATCTTCACAGGACTATTTCAGTGCGTTCACCTCTTCAGGTAAAAAAGTTCTTCCAGGATTAATTCCAATTCTAAAACAAAAAAGCTTCAAAGCTTACCTATAGTAAAAAAAAACTAATTGGGGTTAATAGTTGAAGCAAATACGCTAAAAGCCGTGTGAATCTCGCCTTATCAATTACGTATTGTGAAGCAGTATGTTAATTTGTATAAATTCATGAGGAAGACATTTCTTCTTCATATCTGCTATTCATCTGAATTTGCTGAAAACTAATATACATACCTTAACATTTGACAAATTGTCAAATGTTAAATTGAAAACAAATTGTTTTCAATGTAAAATCCTAATAGTGTCAAATGTTAAGGTATGTATATATGACGATGAGTGTGTGCGCGCCTTCCCCTGTGAAGTTGGGTCTTTATACGTTTTCAAATGCTGAATCAAGTTATCACCAGTTATCACACAACATACACGCATACACGCGAATCAATTTCAGTAGTAGCCAATTCAGTTTAATTCACCCGGTTTATGAAGTCGAACTCCAATTCGCCTAAATTCGCTGGCCTGAATTTAGGCTTATTTAGGCTTAAAAATTATCAAAAAATTTTTTCAGATCCACAATGAAACATCCTTTGCAATAGGCCTATACTACAAAAAGCAGTTGGCCGAGAAGCTACAAGTAGCGCACACAGGGCAGGCTTTGAATCCATTTGATGACAATATGAGAATGACAATTATCGAACCAGATGAAATCTATAATGTTCCTTTATTTATTGCTTATCACTTTCCAATATATGTGTTACCTGCATATTTAGAGTGAGTATAACTATTTTAATATTTTAAGCTTTGAACAAAAGAAAAAAAAAGGATGTAAAAAATGAATACTCTCTTTTTTTTTTTTAATTGAAATTTCAGTGTTAGGAAGTACGAAGTCAGCGAAGATGGCCTTTTTTGGAGGGAATTGAGTGATGATTTGTATGTTCCTAAAGATATTTATTGTAAAGAAAAGGAAAATGACTCTTCAGTTGTATTTGGAGTAAAGGTAATTTGCTTGAAGCAACAAACGGCGAGTTACGCAAACAGTCAAGTTCCAGAGTACCTGATACGAATGTTACCGCCTCTTATATTCGAGAATAAGTTGCCTTTCGTAATAGATATAAGTATACCATGTGTTGACTACGAAATGAGAATTGAACCAGGAGAGAGGACTAGTGTTTATTGTATAAAGTGTAACAGTGCTAAACAGATTATTTTTAAGGTATGTTAAAACGTCTTTGAAAACAATCTCTATTTAACTGGTGTTGGATCCAAATTTCAACGTGAAAATTTAATCGTTTCATTTTAAGCAAGATGTATGTACTAAAGTTAAACACTTTTTCGCTTTATGTGCATATTTCTATTTAAAAAATGAAAACCCCTGCAGAGTGAAAAAATATCTAGATATTGTAATATCTATTAAGTAAAATGATGGTTTCGAATTCTTATTTTGAACTTGGAGCCAATGTCTTTAATTTAAAAAATGTGTTCCGTCTACATACACACTTATAATTAATTCCGCTTTTTCAGATTCAAAACTATTTGGGCACTCAATGGAGTGGGACATTTCAATTAACGTCCAATTTAGAGAAGAAGTATGTAAAAATGTTTAGCGATAGTGAATCAGATTTTACGAAACCCTTTTTGCTGTGTGTTGAACTGAATAGACTTACAAATTGGGTTGTTGATATTTATGCACAGTATTGGATTGTAAATAAGACTGGCCTACCTCTCAGTATCAGGGTAAGTTTGAAATAAAAATTCTTTAGCATTTTTATTACCCTGAATACACAATAATATTCATTACAACCCGTGTGGAAAAGCCGATTGGGGTCTAAATATGGGTCACACCCCAACAACTAATTGGGTTCTGGTTTCGGTTGTAACGCTGAGTATAATGCTCATGCCCAAAATTGGGTTACCCACTTAATGCCCAATGGATTTAAATAAGATAAATTATTAAACATTCATCATAATTGGTCACGAGACACTTTCAAAATCACAACTAAAATACTATTTTACTAATAAAACTATTACATTTAAAGCTTTTTTTACAAATAGGGTTGCCCAATTGGGCACATATTGGCGTCCAAATAGTAGTTGGGCTTAATGGGGAAGATTTCCACACTGGATCAAATTTAGATGTGAAGATTTCATTTGTCTTTATGTTAAATTATTTTATGTGATTCTTCTCTATAGGAATCTCACACGAATGTGATGTACGAAATTCCAGAAAACGAGCTCGTCGTTTTCTCCCAAAAAGAAAAGAGAAGAAAACGAGTGATAAAACTCAAAGCCCAACAATCGGGATGGTCTCCATCGTTTAATCTAGATGGAATAAGTTCAATGTCCTTAATCCTATGCAAGGATATCGAGAGGCGAAGGAAATATCGAATCCTCTCAGAAAGTTCAATTTCCCACTTAGCACCCGTTTTTACGAAGATCGTCACCTTTTTACCCTATTTTTTCATCAGTAACAGAACGAAAAAGGCTTTGAGGTTCATGGAAGAAAACGAAGAGGCTGATTTATGGAACGATTTGCTTCCTGGGCAAGGAATGGCTTTTTGGCCCTATACAGAGTCTATGAAAATGCGAGTCAAGTGGAAGAACAGTCAACTAGTTTCTCAACATTTTGATATGATTGCAGTTGGAAAAACTGTTCTTAGAATGGATAACGGGGTTGGTATCATGCAAGCTCTTTAAAGAAATTTCCACTTTTTCAATGAAAAGTAGATTTAATTTTGAGAAATATGAAATATTTAAAAAGTTTAAAATGTCTAAATTGGAAATTTCGTTTTTGAAAGCCTTTTTAATATTTATTTTAATTTTAGACGGCCTTATCCGTTCATATCGATGGAGGAAGCAGTTCTCCTTTCAACATAACATTTGATACGTTCCAAGACGGAGACACGCCTGTCAGAGTTGACAACTTCTGCAATAATTTGTTCCTAAAAATCAACCAAATTAATTTAGGACAAGCGACACTTCTAAATCCCTTACAAAGTTTAATCTACACATGGGATGATCCTACTAGAGACAGAATGCTTATTTGGAACGTCTATAACAGTAAAACAAAAGGATATTTAGCTCAGTTCGCGAAGGTACCTAGATTATTCTATAAAAAAAATATGCCAAATAACAATCGTGTTATTTAATTAATATATGGAAATTATTTTATTGAAATTATTTTAGGACGGGTATGGAGAAGAAATTGTTCTTTTCCGAACTTTGAAGCGCTCTTCTACTTTACTTTCAAAGAAGCTCGTATTAGAAGAAAAAGCATCAATTTTGGGAGGTAGCAGCAATGAGGATACAGACAGCGATGCCGAAATTGATATACTAAAAATGGATCAAGTACAAAATAGTAAATCTGTTGTCTACTGGGTAAGCTATATGGAAGGAGAACAACGAGTTTTAATGTTTACACAGGACGAAAGTATTTTCCTAAAAGTACGAAGCGTTGTTGACCCAGAGACCAGCGAAAAGGAAGTCTTCTTCGCTATTTCTGGAATTGGTCTCAGTCTTGTGAGTTATTTAAATCTTTTCAATTACTTTATATTCTTTGGAATCACTCACTTTCAAACTCGAATCTTTTTTATTTGAGTTCTTACTATTTCAAAGGTGTCAAATTCGAACGAGGAATGCAAAGAACTGGCTTACGTCAGTATAATGGATTCTGCAGCCCATTGGGAGGTCTTCATCGGTCAAAAGTGGAAATCCCTGACACTCGAATTAAGCGCCTGGATTGAAAATAAATATATCAGTAGCGTAAAGAAAGTCCAATTTGAAAACTTTATCGACGTGAGTTTAAATTTGTGATATTTGTATCATTATTAACAAACGTATTTGCTATTTATATTCTCTTTATCCTGAGCCTTTAACTCATTTCTGATATATGAGTTCAGATCTTACCTTTCTTTTTTCATAATTGCAGATAGATCTTTCAAAAATGTACATGACCAAACCCTTTTTTGGCAAACTTCGAAGAACGTACTCTCCAGGGATTTGGCTGCATTATAGAAACTCCGCGACCTTCACCTATATTCAAGGAAATTTTCACAAAATGCAGGTACAACTCTTGAAAATAAGATTATACATAATGAAAAGAAGTCTAAAATATATCTGGCTAAATAAAAATTAAATATTAAACATTTTTTTGTATACGTCTTAGATTGATAATCAGCTACAAGAAGTCTCGTTTCCGGTGATGTTGCATACTTCATTACAAAAGTCTCTAACGCATGTAATGGAGAACCGAAAGCTAAAACACTTTGTGGAATTTTGTTGTTTGAAACAATACAAATCTACATGCAAAGTTTTTAAGTATGTAAATAAAATAATATGAAATTTGAATTTACAAATAATTAGTATAAATTTTATTTTTCAGATTAGATTTATTCGGCTTTTTTTTTTTTGGAGATAAGCTCAATCATGAACTCAAGTTAACTTAGTAATAATGTAAAAAATGCGAAAAATAAGGTTCCTTTTCCTTTCAGAGAAGTAAGTTTAATTGTTAGAGAATTCAGCTTGAATTTGCAAGAGGACTTTTTGATGTGCTTGATAAACAATCTGTTTCCAAAAAGACTGGAAACGAAACATTCTATTGCTGTTAGATTGCGAAAGGATCTCACCACTATTCACGTAACTCCCTTTTATACCAAAGAAAAGGTGAAAATATTTAAGTATAATATTTAGAAACCACGCAATCAAATTGTTTTTGATAGGTAGAACTTTGATTCGACACCTTTAAGTTGCAAAAACATTTTCTTTTTTCAGAACTTGGAAAAACAAAAGAGTGATATTATTGAGCATCTCTATATTTCACCGATTACAATACATCTCAAGCTCTTAGCGAACCCAAATAGTATCAATGCCAATCAATCTAGTGAAGTGTCTGAATACTGTGCTTTTGTGAGGAGCATGTATGATTATTCTTGCAGAGGAGCTTTCGAGAAAAGTGCAGAATTTAGGTTTACCTCTTCAAAAGTTGATATTGAAAGTCATTTTCTGAGACAGGAAAAAAAAAACGTTTTAAATTAATTTTTCAGATTGCCAGCCTATGAAACAGACTGTCTGAAAATAAATAACAAGAAATGCTTGTCGAATATCTGGCACTATTATACTGGAAAAATTTTGCAACAATTCAATGTCCTAATACTGTCAGTTACAGTCTTAGGAAATCCGTACGGATATAATTTCAAATCATCCGAAGAAAGCAGTTACGAATCCAATTCGGTGAGTAATTTTCTCAAAGAAATTTACATAAAAACCTGTACCAGTTAAATTAAAATGATATCTGAAATGTTTCTTATAAATAAAAAAATATTTTTCATCCGGTTTTTTATTTTTGAAGATAATGATTTGCGAGGACGAATTCGCAGAAAAGTTAAGCTACGACATTTCGTGCCTTCTGGGATATTCTACTTTGGATACAATGCAGCCTACTCATTTTACTTTTCAGGATACAGAAAGCAACGCTCTTTCCATGAAGGTAAGAATTTTCCATTTTGTATCATATGATTTAAAAAAGTCGATTTATTTTTAATGTCGATTCCTATGGGATTTTTTGCTTCCAAATATTTTGGTCATAGCAGATTTAATTAGTGCCCACGCCGCTTTCCAGTGTATCCTCATAAAGTACATCTTTTATGTTTAAAAATGTCTCAAAACGTGGAGATTTTATGAAGATTGCGAAAGTGATTTTTCACATAAAGCCAATACCTTCTTATATGATGAGAATGTAAAAAAAGACGTTTTTATTTAGTTTTGAACCAGTGGAAAAAAATAAAACATTGACATCCTGAGGACGTTCATGTCAGTCCAATTGATGTCCAAGAGGCATCTCATGTCTTAAAGACGTCTTTTGGACGTGAGACGTCTTTAGGACATCAATTGGACTGACATGTATAGCCTAAGGATGTTTTTAAAACGTCCTCAGGATGATAATGTCTTTTTGCTCAGTGGGGATCTTGAAGATGTCATTTGTGTCTATTTTCACAGTTATTTTCGTAATCAGCGCGTCAAAATACATAAGTATACATTAATTGCCTTAATAAAATTGAAAGTAAGCGCTATTCGGAACATATCCAATATTTTAAAGATTTAGTGGTCTTTTCTGGAAAAAAATAATCTTGTAGAAATCGAATTAAGAAATATAGTGATGAAAAAAATCCTTTAAAAATCTAAATTTATAATAAAGTATGTTTAATTAAAGACAGTGAATACGTACGTGGAAAATATGGATGAACCATTACCAGTAATTTTGATCAACAATTCCTTCTCTGTCGACATGGAACTGCAGCTTTCGGGCTTAGTCATAAAGCCAACGGACAGTGAGTAATACCAATGATAAAATATTTTTAATACTAAAATTTATTTCGTTATTGAAAAATTTCAGATACTCATCAAGGGGAGTTAAGATGTTTTTTTAAATCAGTTGGGAAAAGTTTACTCAGGCTTACAAAGAAAGAAGGCAATGCTTTCCAAACTTATCCAGGACTAATTGCCGATGCGATTAAAAGGTATTTTTAATTCATATAAAAATTCATATTTTATCAATTGTTATAAGTAATGTCTATTAAATTTTGTTTCAGAGCTCAAGAAATAGGCTACAAATTTGTTGCAAGAGCGCGTTTACCACGATATATCGATCCTTATTCGGTAATTAAAATTAAAGCAATTTTGATTTAAATTTTGATGCAGATTTCTCCAATCATAATATCGTGAATTTTAAATGGAATCTTCAATAATTTTATAAAATTATCACAACTTACATTTTTTTAGGGCGTAGAACTCTACTCATATCACAAAGCAAAGGGCTTACATTTACTGAATGTGATAAATAAAAACTGTTACTCTCGTAAAGACTCTTACTGGGCACATTCAGCACTTTCTAACGATGGAAAGCACTTCGCTCTCGTATCTTTAAGGTAATTCCATTTTTCAATTGAAAAATGGTTTAACGTTGTTTTGTTACTTTTTAAATCGCCCCATAGGCACAAAATTTAAAGACGTAATTAGAAAGTCCTTAAAATGCTTTTAGAACATATAACATCTTCAGAACGTTATTTAGCTTGACTTAGGACGTTCTAAAAACGTCTTTTGGGTCATTTTGTGTCTACTCGGTGTTTTTTCTTCCCTTATTTCGCTTTATTTATTTTTCTAAAATGTTTTTTGTTAAGAGTAAGCAATTTTTCTAAGAAAATGTGGTGTAACTAATTGTCTCGAAAATCTTTTAGGAGAATATTTCTGATTGAACACAGAAGTATAGGAGAACCTTGGATTGTAGAATGGAGCATTAACATCAATCAACTTTCCAAACCACCTATTGTTAGTGGCAACAAACTTGCACTTCACATTAATAAGGTATGATTTAATTACCTATATGTGTAAAAATTAAGCTGCGTAGCTTAAATTTACAAACATTTGATGAAAATTCTACAAAAATATTTTCAAAACTTACAATTAAAACATTCTATTTGATTTTACGCTATAAGACGATATAAAATCAATTTGAGTCGTTTATCGACACAAAAAGATTTTTTTTTAAACATTTTACTTAGTTTTGTTTATTTTTCTTCTTCAATCTAATCAAATTGCTCATAAAAATAAATTAAAGGACCAAAAATAAGATACTTTTCAAAGTGAGTTAAAACGCTATTTCTTTAATTTTTGTAAAACTTTCAAAAGTGGAAGATTTATTTTTAAATTAATGACCAAAGTTCAGCATTAATTATATTTTATGCAGCAAATTTACACTTTACTTACAATTATTTCTTAAATAACAATGCCTTATCTACAAATTAAAGAATAAAGTGTCAACAGCGGAAATTCCAAAATAATAACAAAATTAAACTTGGTGCGTTGTTGCCATAAAGTTGAGAAGTCAGAGCTCGTTTTCGAGTTTTTCGAGAAAAAAAAAAAAAAAACTTTCAAAAACGCGTTGGAGTAAAAAAAACTTTATTTACCTCAAAAGAGAAGAAAAGAAGATCAAGAAACTTAGTTTTGAAGAAGTAAAGTTTCTATAAATATCGATTTGAATAACTTAAAAATATTATTCTAGTTTGTTTATAATGATCATTTTTAAATTAGTACTTCACTCTATTTTAAATGCAAGGGTGGCTACTCGTCACAAAAATGTAAAAATTTAAGCTTTGGATGCTGAGCATTTTTTAATTTTTAAGATTTCCAATTAAAAACTTCATTAATATACAATTCCAAATTGAAACCAGAAGCCACCTTATTTAATTTCTTTCTAGTAGATTCGTGGGTATAATTAAAAAATTGCATTATTTGAAAATATCGCTATTAAAAAATTATCGTCAATAAAAATCAACTGATTTTGGTCAGACACTTTAAAATGTAAAATTATCCATTTTGGAATATTTTCAAAATATCTGGCAAAGTTCATAACTTTAGCAGTTCGTAAAATACTGTAGTTTATTGGGACGAATGTGTTTTATTTACACGTAATGAGTTTTCAGATTTCTAATCATAAAATTAAATAATTAAAATTTTTTTCTCTAAAGTTCAACCATATAGAAGGATGGCTGCATTATCTAAAAATAACTACAAAAATTCAAAATAATTGAATGCAATTTTAATCAAACGAAAGTGTGCAATAAACTAAGATTGATTGACAATTCAAAATTACAATCGATCAATTACAATTGGAAGGAATTCAGCGGTAATAGATTTGAAAAGAATTGATTTTTATAGAGTCGTCGTGAAACCATGAGACCATAAAATTCTCACCTTTTTGGCAATATTTTGAATATAAAGAAAATAAAAATAACTCTCTAGTAAAATCGCAATTAAATATAACTTTGCCTTGGCATATCATTGTATCCAGGACGAAAAGATGTCGCCTGTGGTCGATTGGTACTTGGAAAGTAAGGAAGTCGCAGTATTGGAGTGGCTGTGTCGCAAGATAAACATCGCCATGATCCTAAACATGGAGTGCAGTAATTGTCCTCAAGATGATGCATAAAATGTTAAAACTCAACTATGTCAGATTGATGTATATTTCAACTAATTCTCTACAATAAATCTTATTAAGAGACGATGCAAAGGAGAGACGATAATCTTCCTACAATTGCGTAATTTATTCGCTTTTTCCGAAGTTAGATTGCAGATCACTGGATAAAGTACGTCTAGTTTATTTCATAATTTATTTACAAAAAGTCTTAGTAAATTACACTTACAGGCATCTCCACTCGAACTAAAGTAAATAATTTAAGAGCTACACGTATTAAGATGTCTATAGAGTAGAATATTTTGGGGTTGGAGGAGAAGTCGAGTTCAGGGAAGTGCTCTTGTCATCCTTACTTTATACTTCTTGAGAAGCTTAAAAATTCTTCGACTAGAGTCGAATATAAGGACCGTCCGTTATATCTTTTTCTATAGTCAAGGTAAATCGATGACCTTATGCTCTCGAGTAGATTTCCATCTCCTATTTTTTTTTTTACAAAGTAGCATCGTTTGTACAATCGATGATTAATCAATGTCAACAGGAGTCCCTCAAATCTACTTGAATTTAATTATTCATGTTGGAACACTTCACTCGTCTCGGAAATTTAATTAGTCCACTTTTTACACATCGAGTCACTCCCTCATCTTTTATCATAGCAATTATCCACTTTGCTCGTATTAACGCACGAGCGGGTTTAAAAAATCGCCTTTTTTCTTTTAAATAAAATAAAATATATGCATATGTATAAAGAACGGAAGGATTTCATTCTTTGCTAAAATGTACGCGAATGACTACTCGTTATTTCGCTTAAGCTAGTGTCTGACAGACCCTGTCCCCCTTCCCCGTTCTACCCCAATCCCCACATTTCACGCCCACCCAAGTGTCCGATCCCTCCCCACCCCCTCCCGGCCGAGCAACAACGTACGTATCACACGTAACAAATTTTCACCCTTAAAAATTGTTTTCTCCACATTTTCACTTTTTATTTTCATACACACACACACACACGCACGCGCGCTCAATTCCTCTTCCTCTTCCTCTTCATCTTGCATTCGTTTTGCTAATTCTCATTTGCTCATTTAGCATTTGCTCGTATTTTCGATTCGCTTCTAGTACTGTCTGTGCTTCTAAAGTCGAGACTTCCGTGGGTCTAATCCACGCACAATCGATGCCACATTTCGGCGGCACAAACCGAATAAGATACAATGGAAGTGTGTGTTATCTACAAAATACCTTAATTACTCGCTAATTACAGCACAAAAACATGCAAATATAAAAATTTGCATTATATTATCATATTTATATATATAATCGTCACCTACGGTATAACACGTCGCACCGTGCGTCGAGTTAATTTTATTGGTGGTTTCTTTTATATATTATTATGCAGCTGCTGTCTTCCGCGGAGTCCCCCCCACTCTTCCTATCTTCCATTCTTTTTAGCTATCTCTCATTGTCCCTTCTCCCTCTCGTTTATTTCTCGACTATTGAATATCTTACACTATCGATATTATTCCAATTCATGATTGAAAGGTATACCAATGGCGCTAACCACACTGCGCTAACACCAATAATTAGCATTTTCTTATACTTGTTTAATATAACACTACAACCGTGCCACCGTTTCATGTTCCTCGGTACCGAGTCGTTTCCTAAAAACAACACTCGCGCTCGAGTTACGACGCGCTCCTGGAGCATTGGAACAGCACCCGCGCCACTATCGCCGCCACCTGCTGGTCAAGGATCTGACTCATCACAAGTGCCAGCAGACGCGACTCATGTTGCAATAGCAAAGTCCGGTTGTCGGGGTGCCTCGCCAGATTCAGCAGGGTTCCCGCCGCACGCCGCAACATATCCAGACTTGTTCCCATGGACTCCGGATTGTCTCGAAGAGCCGGCAATCCATGTTGGTTGGCCACTTGGAGGGCGCTGCTCTCCGCCTGCTCGATAAAGGCGACCAGTAGCGCCACGCAAGGTGTTTGCAGAGCGATTGTACGCGCTACACCGCTGTCAGCCGCCGAGAGGAAATGCAGAAGATTCACGCCAAACTCTCGCAGAACTTGTTCCTCACTCCGGCACAGGAGTCTCGTCAACACTGAACAAAGTCTCTGGAGTCTGGAGTAGGGTGGCGTGGCCACAACGAGGTCGACATTACTTTCCGTAACACAAAGTTTACAAAGCGCTTCAAGGGCGAGCCTCTGTGGTGAGAGGGATGAATTAAGGCTTACGGTTGGGAAGGGATCCTGGCCATGAGCAGCTGGACATACTGCCCAGTGCAACAGACCGTCGAGAACGGGCCGTGAAATCTCCTCGGGATGCTGACTAAGGTCCAGGTGCCCTGCAATATTGGCTGACATTACAAGGACATTCTCTCTAATGTGATGTAGGAAGTTCCACCACCACTCGCTTTCTCCTTGGAGACTGCTACATGAATCGGCAAAGTCTGCGTCTTCTTCTCGGTCATAGTTTCGAGTTTTTAACGTTCGGACCGGATGCTCGTGATGTAAAAGTAAAAGTTTCCCAAGAAGACTGAGGAAGGTGACGTTCTTAGCGAACTCGGTCTCGTTACCGGGGATGAAGGTTAGATTTCTGAGGATCGTCGAGAGGCAGACACACCGTTGTGCGAGGCTGTTCTGAGTTTCGGTGACGAGGTAGAGGCTGGCCTCGTCCCTAGAGTAGCTTTCGTCCTCGTAATCACTCATTCGTCTTCTCTTGAGCGTTCCAGCTGGATCTTTAATTTGCAATCTTGGTCCCTCCTTTTCTTCACTCGTAGCTGCTTCCTCCTCGGGTTCCACTTTGGGCTCTCGCTTTTCAGAGTCCACAGTGCTCGTTGAGTCGCTCAGGCCGTTCTGATTTGGAAGAGATTCCTCATCAAAGTGCTCGCCCACATTGTTGTTCGCTTTTGAGTCCACCTCGCATTCTTTCCTGGAACTGTCGTTTTTCTTCTCGAAGAGTTCCCGCGTTAGGTCATTCATCTCCACTGGTTCCTTCTTAATCCTGGAGAGAACGTCACTGATAGACTTGCTCTTCTTCTTCTTCTCCTGTTTACGCTCGTTCGTGTCCTTGGGCTTGTCGCAAACATCCTCAGGTTTCCTAACAGAGTCAGAATTTTCGGGAAGAGACTCGGAGATTTTAATGTCGTCTTTTGAATCAACGCTTTCTACTTCCTTTTGTAGAAGAGGAGGTTTTTCGTCCCTTAGGTGATGTGCAAAAGGCACAGTACCTGTTTCCGATTGAAAACAGGTCACTATGTACTTGGTCGTGTTACTGTCTACTTGCCAAGGTTCTGTGTCCGCTTCACAATCCAAATGGTCCCAAGGCCTTCGACTGTCCAACACAAAGATATCGTCGTCTCTGGGAACCATTTTTACTGGACGACCGCGTCTGGAAAGGAAGGTGTAGTTTGAGCAGGAGAGTAACTTGGTACGATCCTCTGGATCGATGGGTCGCGTCACCGCTCCAAGATCAACTTCCGGCCCATCCGTTCCTTGACCCCAATATCGCTCCTCTTCCGCTGTCGAAGACTCGAACATGTCAGAGAGCGAGCGCGAAAAGTGCTCTAATAAAACGTCTAGCATTCCCGGTAGATGTGTCAGTCCAAAGTAACTCACCTGAAAACAAAATTAACAACAGTTTCAGCAAAATATCTTCATTTGCAAAATATTTATATTATTTATATTTCTTTTTTTAATATTATTTATTGTACAAATGTGCAATTTCAGTTACAGTTCATTAATTGAAGCATCTGCTGTAAGAATGTTGCACGTTGGCTAATTTTGTGGATCCAACCCATGGATGTATGAAATATTGGGATGGACTATGGAGCACAAACCTGCGGGGCCAGGCTCAGCGTAAGTAAGGGGCATGAAGTAGATACGCCCACTTTAAGGAGGATATTCAGTGATTGGCTTGTTGGTTTGTGTTGGTTTAAGTGCAGTGTCGTTTGAAACTAGTAATAAAAAATATAAATATTACGCTTTGAAAATGAGGTTCGTTATTTTTTACGTGAAATAATAATTGTCTATTCTATTATTTGCAAAGATTCTACTTTCCTTTCATAGAAATAATAGGTATTCAGCATTCCCTTTCAAATAACGTGCGGCCCACGCGGCTCATGCGCGTTCCACTAGCCAATCCCGAGTTGTCCTCCATAACTTCGTCCCTCCCAATGTACCAAGTTTACCATCTCACCAGAAGTGGTAGGTACTTTATACTCCATCCCGTTAATTCTTACATCCATGGTTCAACCTTTCCCTTGATTATTTTCATGGGTCTCTAAGCATGGACAATAGACACCAGGAGACCAGCGTAATGTAACGAAAAATGAACATATTTTTTCGCGAAGTAAACACGTACCTAAACTTCCCGATAGTGGCGCTAGTATGAACATATGTACAAATATGTCTACCCATTTGAAAAGAATCA
>JAUEJJ010000013.1:13695369-13706778 GCA_032164275.1 Synergus coniferae | reverse complement strand
TACTTGCTCAAGGCCTAATCGCTTTGGACGCAAGACGATGCTGTGCGTTTGGTGGGATCAGCAGGGTGTCGTCTATTAAAACCTGGTGAAACTGTCGATGCTCACCGCTACCACCAACAACTAATTAAATTGCGCCGTGCTTTGCGTGAAAAAAGGCCGGATTATGAAGAAAGACATGAGAAGCTGATTTTTCTTAACGACAACGCCCATCGCACACGTCAAAAATGGTCCAAAACTACTTGAAAACACTCAACTGGGAGATGCTACCTCATCCCGCTTATTCACCAGACCTGGCCCGTTCTGATTACCACCTGTTTTCGTCGATGGATCACACGCTCGCTGAACAACACTTCGATTCGTACGAAAACGTCGGAAAATGGCTTGACGAGTGGTTTGCATCGAGACAAAGATTTTTTTTTGGCGTGGTATACACAAATTGCCCGAGAGATGGGGAAAATGTATAACAAGCGAGGGAAAATACTTTGAATAAAGTTAATTTTATTTTCTGCAAAAAAAAAGACTTTCTTTTGCGGAGCCAATCAGCAAGAGGTACCTGTTTTCACGCAAGGTCAAACCAAAGTCAAACTCGGTTGCCACACTCTCTCTAGACTCCAACCAGTGGGACAACTTCTTATGTCGCAACCCAAAACCACAGACGCGATCACCCACTTCTCTTTATTATAAATAAATCGATTTATTTCAACCCTATACTTTTCTTCCAATTTATTTTAAGATTAATTTCTCTCCCGCGTAATATAAACTTAGATTTCGAGTCAACCCACAACTCGATGGAGAGTTCTGAAATGTTAAAAATGCACCTAACGTATTTAGCAGACGCTGCCTTAACCAAACTGCAAAGCAATTAAAACTCATATTAAAAAGAAACTTACAGAAGAGTCGTCGAATAAAAGAATGTTTAAAACATCCAAGGCCCAGCAGCTTTCAGCAAGAAGCCCCGAACGCAACGCCATCATGATCCGCCAGGCTTCTACCGGCGCAACGTCCGCGCGCGTTAACTTTCGTCGTTTGTACAATAATGGTGTGACTACTTCGACGCTGTCAGGAGGGAATGTCATTTCTCTTTTCGGTGCGGGTTGTTGGTTGAGCATGGGATTCATGCCAAGCTGACTCTGTAAATTCAAAGACTATAATCAATATACATTCTCACAATCAGTAACATACCCTCGCAATCATTTTAAAAAACTGAGTAATTAAAAGTGTTGAATAATGTCACATTTTAATAATAAAAATAAATTGTGTGAAATATTTATTGAATCAGTACCTGGTGAGAGCCAGGAGGTGGATATAAAGTCGACGGTTGATTTGAATAGTGACGTTCCCAAAGTGGTGGCGGATGAGATATAGGGATACTAGGTTGGGAGGAGGGCCTAGCTGGTTGTTGGCTCCCCCATTGTTGATTGCTAGTGATCCCTTGAACGCTAGCTGGTGGGGGAGGACCAGTAGGAACCTGAGGTGGTGGAGGCTGCGGTTGCGGTTGTTGCGATGGTGGCTGGGGTTGTTGACTAGAATACTGAACTCTAGTGCCTGGGCTGCCACTGTTATACTGATTCGTCGCACCTGGCCATCCTTAAAATAAAATAAATAAGATACTTAATACAATGAATATAGGGGAAAACAGCGAAGCCCGAGTTGTAAATTATGCATCCCCATCGAGATTTTGGAAAAGTATTCGTATCTTTACCAGGATAGGTTGGCCGTTGCTGATTATACTGAGCGTACTGCTGGTCTTTGGCAAAATCTGGATGACGTCTAGGTTGTTGAGGACCTGGTGGAGGCGGTGGCATATTTTTGTTAGTCGCGGTACCCGATGGATAAATTTGGCTTCCACCTGGTGCTCCGTATCCGGTCTGAGAAAGGAATTTGTGTTTGAAATTTGTAATTCATCAAGAGTGCTTAGAACCAACAGTAATGAAGCAACAGTTGCTAAAGGATTATCACTTACCTGTTCTTGCCTATAATAATCCTGAGGGCACGAGTATGTCGAAGATGCAGGTGATTGTGCCGGAGAAGAGGGTTGACAAGAGGGTGGCTGTTGTGCATTTGGCGGATGACCCTGTGGCGCCGAGGGATAATTGCTATTCCGTGTGCCGGGCGGGGTTCCCGTTGGATAATTCGTCGGCTGTTGACTTCCAGCGTATCTATTGTACATGTCCTGACTCCCGGCACTGTTTGGCGGCATGTTGCCTCCGGAGTATCCCCTGTGCGAAAGAAACCTTATTCTTTCGGAACACTCTAAGTTATTATCTTTGCACAAAGAGTTCAACTCTTATTTAATAAAATAAAATTATCAAATTATCAAAATGCAAGACCAAAGATCAATTTTCAGGAAAGGAAAATAGAGTACTTTCTGTGAAAATAGAGCTTTCTCTGCGTGGAAAAGCTGAGGAAAGATTTAAAAAAAAAACATTTTTTTTTTTGAGGTTTGATGTAGGCTAATTAGCACCCTTTAATTAATTAGCACCTTTTCGTTTAAATTAATGTAGACAATTTGCTGAATTACAAAATTTAAAGCTAAAAGAAAAGAGTTCAATTAACCTTTCAGAGTCCGGTACATAAGGTGGATAATGCGAGCGAGGTGAGTATGGTTGATTAAACTCGCCCTGCTGCGACATTCCGCTACCTGGTGGTCTAATGTACTGATCCTGAGGATAGTTTTGAAAAGATCCAGCACTTTGGTAGTTACTCTGTTGCATACCTGCAAACAAATAATAAAAGAAATATATTTGGTGTTTGCGGTAGTAGGGTCCCCCTTACGCCGTCGTATAAGGGAATGTTTCAAATCCCGAACTCGTCGTTATAAAGAGCTTAGAGTGTTCCTTGAAATTTTGAAACCTACTGTACTCTCAAAATTCGAGTGATCAATCCCTCGAGTCTCCCTGACTTGTGGTGATCTTAATATTTAAAAGTATTTGATACTAATATTCACTCACCTTGATGAGGCGACGGCGCGCTACTTTGGCTAGGAGGCCTCGGTGGTGGCGGTGTGTACTCTCCACCGGGTCCACCTGGTGCGCCACTCGCATAACTACCCTGGTAACTACCATAACCGTCCATTGAAGCACTACTCGAGCCAGCAGCTGGAAAAGAGTCCTGGGAGTTGGACGATCCTAAGGAAAACAAATAACATCATTATGATGAACACTGTCACCGCTCGACTTGTTGCCGAAAATTCTGAATGATAACTTTCAGCCTCGAAGTCTGCGTTGACCTACCTGGAGAAGGTACGGAAGCTGTACCTTTGGATCCTTTTTTCTTGGAACCAGCCTCCACCTGATTAATAATCGGCTGTGGATCAACGCCTCCTCGGTCAAAGTGGCATTCAAATGGGAGCAAATGCTTCGTGTAATGTTTGCGTAACGTATATGCAGCACTGCTGCTCGCACCAATCCCAAGAAGACCTGCGATGTCCTTCCAAGTTTTGTTTTTTGTCACCTGCGAAAGCGAACTTTGATTCTATAGTCTGTTCAAATGTACCCAACTCTTATAAAAAGAGACAAACTGTGAAAAGATGTAGACTTTTTTCACACACAAAACACAGAGGAAAGCTTCTATTGAATCAAAATACAAATGTGAGCATTTAAGACAAATTTAAATCAACATTTAAAAGTCTTGGATCCACCTTAACATTCGATTTCCTCAGTTCACTCCAGAAATATTATAATTAGATAGTTTTTCGCTCTGTAAGGGTACTCATTTTTTAAATTGAATTATGGGTACTAAGCTAAACAAAATTCCTAGTTTTAATACTTTTTTGTAAAATGAAAAGATTGAATTTTGAGGTTAGATTTAACAATCTTAGTTCTGTGCAAAAAGTATTTAAATTACATATTTTTTCGCTCCATATACAAATTTATATATACATATATATTTTTTTTCTTTTATATATATATATATATAAAAGAAAAAATATATATATAAAAAAAAAGAAAACGCTATGGAGCAAAAAAATTCAGTTATAATATTTATTAAGTAAAATGAAAAGATCGAATTTCAAGTTTAAAACTTAAAATCGAGAGCCTTAAATCACCCGATAAATGAATTAAGTGAATGACTTAAAAATAATACAGTAAATGAAAAGTCAAATTAAAATTGAACTACAAATATTAAAAGAAATTGTTAAAACATTACAAGGCATGCATTCAAAAATAGAAAAATAAGTTTCATGTGAAATAAGTACATCTAATTTACCAGTATTACAAGGTATTATTACTTTTGTATCTTCTCTCAAAAATAGAATAATTCCATATAGCACCAGGGTTCCTAGAGGAATTTCTTTTCAAAATATGACGAACGACTACTTAGAGAAATAATTATTATGCGACTTGACGACACGGACATCACAAAAGGAAACACTTCGAGTGACATCAAAATACTAATCATGCACAATCGTGCACAAACAAAGAACACTGAACAGCGTGTAAAAAGAGCCATCGTGAACTATTCTAGTGCAATCCAGGACATGAAACTTAAGCATTTACTATAGCAAAACTTGCTTTGAGTCAAATGAGTCAAAAATGTCCAAATTGAGCTATAATTATTAGATCAGTTTTCAACCCAAACTACAAACTCAAAATATTCAAATATTTCTATGCATTGAAATACCATGAAGGACATTATTAAAAGTCTTGAAATTATTGAAATTAAGAAGTCAGCAAAACTAAAAGTCAAATAAAATACTGAAAGATTGAAATCAGCACAGTAATTTAATTTATAAGAGGCTGTACTATTTATTCAATATAAAAAAAGCGCTCAGAATCTAACTTAAATTGCGCTTAAATTTATAAACTAACTAAAATGAGAAAGTCGAATTTTAAATGTTGAAATTATTTTTTTCACCACCACCCTTAATTCTAATTAATGATCTTTAAAGGACAGAAAAATATAACGTGTTTCTCTTATTTTGAATGAGATTTTCTCTCCCTTTTCAATATTAATTCCGTTCATTTTTATTCAATTCAAAACATTTTTTTTTTACTTTAGGGTGTTGGGTTCAAATATTAATCTTAAAATTTGATCTCACTTTACAAATATTATAATTAGAAATATTTTACCCAAGTAGTGACTCATTTTTTAAATAAAAATTTGCGTATATAGCGAAAACAAATATAATTTAAAAACTTTTGATGTAAAACCAAACTATTGAATTTTTAGATTTGATCTCAAATTCTTCCTTTTAGGCAAAAAATATTAAAATTATACATTTTTCGCTTTATAGGCACATTCTAAAATAATGTAAATATATAGAATGAAAAAATATCAAATTCCAATATGTGTTGAGGAAATTGGTAAAACTTAATTTTGTGGTTAGAGTTTGGATTAACATCGAAATATAAGCGATGAAAATAATTACGTTTACTAAAAAATTTAAGAATGAGGCTTATTTTGTTTTCCGAGTGAAAATTCTTGTTTCACGAAGTTACTAAATTTAAAATAGATGAAACGGCAAAAGCTCACGATGGACCTCTGAATGCGTGTAAGATGAAAAAACCAGTACATAGACAAAAAAAAAAACGATAAGACACCGAGGGCTAGATGGAACTACACTGCACCTTGCATACCTCCATGAAGCCCCCCCTCTCCTTCACGTAGAGGTATAAACGAAACAAATCGAGGGGGTTCTTGGAGATGGTGGGACAGCTGGTGATTGGCGACCTCTTTTCTTCCATGAAAGTAACCAGCTTATCCAACCATGTTCTTCGCTCTATCGAGTCATCCATTTCGTACAATTTCGCTAAACTATCAGGTTTCTGCAAAATAGATAAATTGTTAATCATCGTCTTTTTTTTCAAAGAAAGCGCTTTGCTAAGCAACTTTAAAGCAAGCTTAAATTTATTTCATGCAGGAAAACGAGTAAAGAGTGACTAAGCAGTGAAAATATCTTACGAAAATTGAAAACGATTATTGAAAACTTCAATTGTTTTAAATCATTCAATAATCCTGTCATAGCCACAATGAAAAAAATTCAAGAAAATACTAATTCAATAAAATTTGAGACAATTAAAGATTCCAGATAAAAAAACACATACATAGTTTAGTTTTCTCCACAAAGTTGCATCATTTAATGGGATTAATATGCTTTTACACTACAAAATATTAATTAATTAATTAAAAAAGTTAGAGAAAATCAAAGCTGCTAGCTAATGTAAATTCTCTAGCAAGAAGTTGTACATAAAAAAAAATAATAACCTTAGATCTGTAAGGGTCTTGAGGCACATGACTGTTAAATACCTGTAAAAAACGAAAAAAAAAAGTTGAGAAATTTAGGTGATCACATAAAAGTACTAATTCAAATGTTTTAAGGTTGTCCAACAATATTACTTTTTTAATTTCGAAGTGTAAAACAGTGCTAGATCTGTTTCTTTCTGTAATTCAAAATAGTTCAATGCAGAGTTTGATGACTTTCCTCTAGAATTACAAAATATGTCAGAGCCACAAATTTTTGGATCAGATTGTATGGGTCATTCCTCATTAAGCCATTACGCGTCTTGATCTTGCAAAATGATTTTTACTCTGAAAGTTGGACGACCCGTTTAGTATCTCCACGAATGGTCAGTACTCAAAACGCACACTAACTTATGTAAAAAGTATGACATGCGTGTATAAATTTAAAATTGAGAAAGTAAAGGTTTTGATAAGGCCCTTTATCCCCCCTCTCATGAATCATATTTTGTAAATTTTATTATCGACATCATTCTTATTTTTCTTATAATGTAAAAAATATAAGGCTTCTAAAAATACATACATAAATAAATTGAATATTATTCAATATTCAATTTATTTATTTTTTACCATGATTGCAATGTAGTAACACGACGATTTTGATGTATATAGTAGCTCTTGTATTTGTTCTTGGAAGCCTTATATTTTTCACATTATAAAAAAAATAAGAATGATCTCGATAATAAACTTTAAAAATATGGTTCAGGGAAGTCCGATAAAGGGCCATATCGAATCCCCTCCTTTCTTTAATTAAATTGAAAGGTACATACAGGACTTGCAGGTGTGCGCGGCCAGCCTGGACTATTCATATCCGGATATTCTTCGTGAATAGAATTGATGCTTGCGGCACCAGGAGATGGAACTGTGCTTTGCGGCGTGGTTGGATGACTGTGATATCCACCCAGCATCTCTTTTCGGACCTTTGGTGTAAAAGCTGGGTCTTCTCCAGATGCTGCATTGAAAAATTTAAATAAGAAAGGTGCATTTAAATTGTTTACATTTAAATTGCTGTGATGGCATTAGTTGATATATAATTCAATATAATACTGTCTTGTAAAGATGTTCGGCTTCATAGAAACCATTAGAAATTGAATTCAAGCGTTTCATTTTGCGTAAAAAGTATTAATATCAGACATTTTTTCACTCTGTACAGAGTTATTCTATTTAGAAAATTAATAACATTATAGAGTGAAAAAACATCTAGTTATGTTTATTGAGGAAAATGAGGAAATTGATTTTTCAGAGAACTTGTATCCAACACCTTTAAAAGGAAAAGTTCATTTACGAAACGTAATTCATGAATTTTCATAATGTATTTGAGGATAATAGAAGTGTTATTTGAAAATGTTTGCCTCAAATCGCTCTTGATTAGAATTACGCTAGCGTTTCTCTCGTCCCTTGGCTAGTGTAAAGACTGAGTGACAGGGGCACTAGTATAAAACTAAAATATTTAAGTATGAGGTCGTTTCTCTACTTAGCCATATATTTTTTTCATCGAAAATTTCATCTAAAGTGTTGTGAGTAGGAATTGCAAGGTTTCAAATTTACTTCAGTAAAAAAATTTGCTTAGAATAAACGTATGGATAAAAAATTTGAAGAAATACTGACCAGCCGATGCATTCGATAACGTGGATTGCTGGGAACCTTCGTCCAGGGAAGTACCATCGGGACCTGTCGTTATCACAGATGTTACAGTTCCGCTTGAAGTTGATGTGACATTAATAGATGTAGTACCTATAGAAAAAAATTAATAAATATACAACCAAAAAAAGCATTTAAACATATTTATAATAGGTAGAATAAATATTATTTGTTTATTTAAATTGAAAACTTTCCGAATTGTATTGAATAAAAAAAAAGTATTCACAAAGTGCGTCAATTTGAAGCCTGCGTACTCTAAACTTTTTGTTTATGAGTAGACTCCCCGTTAAAAATTTAGGTATGTACATCAATATTTTATAAAAATTTCAAACAGATGTTATATCTTTAATGAAATTTCTAAAGTTTGTAAAATTATATGAATAGATGTTATTTAAGATTCGAATATATAGTAGAATATTCAAGATATTTTTTCATCGAAATAGTAAAGGAGGTAAAGGTTAGAAATTTGAGGTTAGGAAGTCAAGACTACTTATCGTTACTATTTTTCTTACTGGGACGGTAGCATTAAAAAATTTTGAAAAATCTTAATATAGTCAAGCTTTCAACGGGGAGTCCATTGAAAAAAAATAATTGGGTATAAAAATTCACCTGAGGCAGTGGTGGTAATTCCACTGTCGTTCGACGTTTCCGTAGTGAGATCGGCTGAACTATGGCTGGTTGAAGTAGGTGCGGGTGTGGGATGCGAGTTCGGAGTAGTACTCGGCGGTGGCATTGGGCTTCCCTCGTGGTTAAGCGGAGGTGTAGCTGAAGGGGGATGCGGATGTGGCACGGCCGCATTTGGCGGTGGCTGGTTACTTACGTGGTTGGGGGAAGGTGGCGGCGGTCCCATGGAACTTGCCGGTGGGCCCATATTACCTATGCCTGTGATTCCTGGAGCACCTGGGGGTACCATACTTCCAGTTCCGCCTGTACCGTAGACTTGAGGTGGACCAGGACTCGGAGGCATGCCAGGTGACACGCTATTGAATCCCATTTTATGCTGCAATACAATACCAAAGAACGTAAAAAATTGATCCCAGCTCCAAGTTCTAATCCAAATATAATTCACTTTAACAAATGTTTTTAACAAGGCTAAAACCCAGGGATCTCAAATTTTTTTATTTAGTCTAAATTGATTGCTTGGTTTCATTGAGAAGAGCGAATAATGAATGTTTAAAAACAAGTGAAGGTAGCTGACTGAATTTCAGTGTCATGCTCTAATGCTCTTATCTTCACCGGTTGTCACTTTATTTACCTTTGTTAACCTGACAAATAATTTAGGAGACAAATTTGTGTAGTGTTGAGTTTTTTCCAGGAAGCAAACCTTACATAAATGCAATTTGATTAATGAATAAATGCGATGTAAAATTTATTTTTATTATTTTTGAGTTAATTTAATTATTAATTTATTTATTCAGAACTGGTTAACTTTTCGCTAACCCACTTTATCTCGGGAATAGATTGTTGGACTTTAGATTTAGTTGCAATTTCAACTTTTGAGAATATTTTTTCGCTCTCCTGTAAAATTAAGACTTTTTCCTTTTAACTTCTTATGTGTCACAGTCCTTCATAGTACTTTACAAAATGTAAGAAATTTACCGCATAAGGGGGGTATTGCACCATATTGTTGGATCTAGCAGGTTGGTATTGATTGTTTGGCGGCGGTTGCGAGTTTGTAGGTGGCGGGTAACCCTGTGGAAACTGCATGTGCGGCCGAGGAGGCGGATAAGTACCCTGACCAGGATAACCACCAGGTGGATTCCCAGCAGCTCCACCCGCTGCATATCCCATTCCACTACCCATTGGGTTAATACCGCCAAGTCCGGTTGGTCCAGGTCCAGGTTGAACCACACCAGGGCCGCTGCTATTCATTTTATAACTGTGCATGTGCGGTGAGGGACCCAATGGTTGTTGATATCCTCCTAACAAAGAATAAACTAAATTAATGATTATTGATACGAGATTTAATAAAATGGTGATAACGAAAGGTTAGTTTCAACTTTAATACCTTGAGTAGCCATGGGGGAGTGACTCATTCGTGCTGGTCCACTTCCATCTGACTGACTGCTTGACGGCCGTGGAGGCATCTGAACGTTTTGCTGACCTGCAGATAATCAAACAATTAATAAAAACATCAATCAAAAGAAAGTAATTGCGCTAACTTTTATTTATTTATTTATTTCAATTACTTAACTTCTTCAAAAATTTTAGACGAAAGAGAAAATATACTGACCAACAGCAGGGGACATCGAGCGAGAACCTGTGGACCCTGTAGGCGAAGGGGTAGGCCTCATCCCCTGGGAGTTTGGAGTTCCTGGACCAGCAGGTCCATTCGAACTATCGTTACTATTTTGGCCAGATAATTCCTGAAATTTAAAAAAATCACGGTAGCCTTTAAGAAAATTTTTTTCTTTATACTACTTACTAATATTGAATTTTGTTTAGAACGAAATTTTTCGAATGAAAATTGGATTAAAATTTCAATAGCATGTGTTATACATACGTATAAATCTTAAAAAAATGCCAAATTACGTAATTATTATTTAGTTCTGTCATATGATTGTAAATAGCTTATTTATTTTTTTTTTACGCTATCAATAGATTAATCTCATATAATCTACATTAACTCGTCAACATATATAGTCTAGAGAAAATCTAAACATAGAAATTTGATTGAAATTAAAGACATCGGTCTTGTTTTAAGATAAAGAATCGGCTTAAGGTCATGTGGTAATTACCATAAGAGCAAATTTATTTTCCGCAACTTTACGCTTGCAATAATAAATATTTTTTCTAAAACTAGGCCATTTACTTCCGTTTCGTTCACATGGTCTTAAACCTAAAAACAGGTATAAATTAAGTTATATGTAATGTAAACAAGTCGTGATACAAACTAGACTTTTTTTCTATGTGGAAGTGAAAAATTTTTATGAAAGAACATTTCTCCCAGCGTTAAGCTGTTGATAAAGCATTGCGTTTTTTCTAACAAAATAAATATCTTTAATCAGGATTTCTGGAGATTTAGACATTGAAAAACTCTTTTTGGAGCATAAATGAATAAATGATAGAACTGTGTATGCAGCAAAAGACGAATTTCCCTTCTGTAATAAAATGCAGTAACTGCAGAATTGTAGCCTGTGAAGAAGTTATTTGATAGTCAAAGCATTTTAACTGGAATTGAAGACTGACAAGTTCTTTTTAATATTGTGATAAATTTCTGTAAAATTGTTTAAAAAAAAGTTTTTTATGAAACTTTTTTATATAAATCATCTGAGATTTCCAAGTAGAGTTTTTTAAAAGTATTTGCTTTATAGGGCATATTTTTTAAGACTTTATTTTGTCAAAAAATCACCATATATATTAGATTTCCGGTTAGCCGTATGAATACATAAAATTAAAATCACAGAGCAAAAAAAACAGACTATGTATCTACTATTCTTCAATATCTTAATTTTCAAAAATATACATCCAGTTAATAAAAATACTGAGTAAACACAAACACAAAACAAAATTGTAGGGATTTTAATA
>JAUEJJ010000013.1:13651953-13662613 GCA_032164275.1 Synergus coniferae | reverse complement strand
GGAGCAATCCATAACTCTGCCATTAAGCCCATAACCCTCATAACCAGCCATAAGTCATAACAGAGCCAGACAGAGCAGTGCAGTGGAGTTTACATGCGGTTCACATGACATGCACCGGAAAATTGTACACTCACGGCAAAGATCTTTGCTCACGGACGGTATCATAACGTTAGAGTTGGTTAGAGTTTGGTTAGAGGCGTGCACCGTATTACATGAAATATACCAGAATATACTGATGGTGCACAAACCTGTTGTCTGGTTCGATATAAGTTATGGTGGGTAAGGCGGGTAAGGGGTATGAAGTAGACCACGCCCACTCTCCCCGCTTCTAGGGTGGACATTCAGTAATTGGCCTGTTGGTTTGTGTTGGTTGAAGGGCAGTGTCGTTTGACGATGAGTGTACATTCAACCAAAGACATTATACCAAAATTATGCTCAACTCATGGATGTTAGAAATTTATTAATGGAACACAAACCTTTTACTGCCTCGGCGTAAGTAAGGGGCATGAAGTAGACATGCACACTTTAGGGAGGATATTCAGTGATTGGCCTGTTGGTTTGTCTTGGTTAAAGTGCAGTGTCGTTTGAAAATAGTAGTAAAAAATATAAATATTATGCTTTGAAAATGAGGTTCGTTATTTTTTACGTGAAATAACAATTGTCTATTCTATTATTTGTAAAGATTCAACTTTTCTTTCATAGAAATAATATTTAGCATTCCCTTTCAAATAACGCGCGGTTCATGCGCGTTCCACTAGCCAATCCCGAGTTGTCCATCGTTAAAGTGGGAGTAACTTCGTCCCTCCCGATGTACCAAGTTTACCTCATCAAAAAGATGGGACTTTAATCTCCGTGAACTTAGCATTCCGGCTATAGAAAATCCAAATTTCATTTGGTGGAATCGTTTGGTGGTCGTTAGGTGGTAGTTTTTGAGTTTTGGCGGTCAAAATTGCAAAAACTACAGCTTTTTCAAAATTGGAGTGCTAACTTCACGCTGCACTCCAAATATTAATATTCTGTTAATATTTTTCAAACGAAATTTGGATTTTCTATGGTCGGAGTGCCAACTTCACGGAGATGGACTTTGTGCTCCTCCTTCCGTTAATTCTTATATCTATGGTACTGGCGCGGACTCGCGGAGCAACAATTGGAGTACACTCGCTCAGTGGCCACCCGCCACTGGCCACTGGCCAGTGCAGAGCAATCGAACTTGCTCGGAGCAGGGGCAGAAAAGAGCAGATACATAACCAAATAACCGACTTCGCTATAAGAAATGTCTTTGAGAGTAAAAGAGATAGAGAATGAAAAATTGGACAAAAAGAACTCTAATCTCTTTTACTTCCTTAATGTTATTCGGTCGACGACCGAATTACAAAAATTGGGACTGCACCTTTGGTTCTTTGCTTTGGCTGCCGTCGCATGAGCCAATTGCGTTTTTCGTTGCGACCTAATGAGAAAAAAAGAGAAAGGTATATATTTTTGTCCCTTTTACTCTCATTATGATGCAACGCAAAACGCAACGATGGGACGTCACCCTACAACAAGCCATCTCCGTGAAGTTAGCACTCTGACCATAGAAAATCCAAATTCAAAATTGGACTGCTAACTTCACGCTGCACTCCAAATGTTAATATTTTTCAAAATTTCTTTTTGTAATTGTTTGATGGTTGTTTGGTGGTCGTTAGGTGGTACTTTTTTAGGTTTGGTGGTCAAAATTGTGGGATATGAATTTTTCAAAAAATTATCCACAACAAACTTAAAAACTACCACCTAATGCGACCACCGAACCACCACTAAACGATTCCACCAAATAAAGTTTGGATTTTCTATGATCGGAGTGCTAACAAGTGCTAATTTCACGGAGATTGTAGAATCGACAACTGGCATTTACCTGGACAAGTTTTACTAGGTGCTTGATTGGTCTATCGCGATTTCCCATTAAGACACTAATGGTTGGTCCTAATGGTGTAATCCCATGTCGGCATAAAACGTCGGCGTAAAGCAGAAACTCATGAGAGTGAAAGAGAGAAACAGATCTGTCTATTTCTCTCACTATCATGAGTTTCTGCTTTACGTCGACGTTTTCTGCCGACATGGGATTGCACCATAATTGGTAGTAGTAAAACCTTGTCCAACTCTTGTTCCCCGCCATTTTTGAAATTTTAAATTTCAGTACTTTTTCTATTTCAATATTTCTAACTGGAAAGGAATAATGAAGATATTAAATAAATTATCTTACTATTTTTAAATTTAAATTTAGATCCTTAAACTTAAATATTAAATAGACTTAAACAGTAATAGCGAGGAAAAATAACAAAAATGATCAGAGAATTTAAAAAAATGAAGTTTTAAAATATTCAATTTTTTTACAACTTAAAATTCAAGGCTAGCGGTAATTCAGCAATAACACGAATCGCAAAATACACTCATGAACTTTTATTCTTTGAATTCTATTTACAAGAATTATTATTACATTGTTATTAATCTTAGCACTACATTTACCACGCATGACCAGAAGTATGTATATATTATGCTTAAAAAACTTGTAATTCTTCTCGCTAATAAACATTTCAGAACGGCAAGTCTCTTTTAGAACTCCCATATTAATCTCTTTGATTAATCTTTCTCTTTCACTTGAGAACTTTCACTCTTCCTCCGACACGATAGCTAGTAAAGCAACAAATACGAATTTTTATTTTTCACCAACTTGAACTCTATAGATCTTTTACGTCCTTTCTCTATTAGTCGAGACTTGTCTCCATCCTAACAACTATTATCAGGAGACTGTGAATGTTTTAGTCAAAATACGCGAGAAAACTTTATCAAAAGGAAAGATCCATCGCATTTAAATCGAAATATGTAATGTGGCAAAATTCAAAATTGCTAGTTCGAGTGTAAAAATACCTCAGTTATGTTTTATCGTTCTAAAAAAAGGTTCCCCTTTACGTGATATTTCACTCTTGTAAAGTGCAGTCTCGTCGTGTAGCCCATCGAAAAAAAAGACACACCGAGTTCCATCACCAACTATGGCTACGAGCCCACATTTTGATTCACTTGAATCACACTTAAGATTAGCTATTGAGTCGAACTGCAGTGCGATTCGGCCTTAGATTTGTCAAAGTAGATTTTTATAAAATATACATTCATTTCTCTCGTTAAATTAAATGCAGACAAATGCAAATCCGAACTGCAAAATATAAGGTAGTTCTCAATCGTCGTTGTAACAGTCTTAGACTTTCGACCTTTTTGTTTTTCTCTTTGACGATCACAGTCTCGCGAATAATTAAAAAGTTAAATTCAAGAATCCAGATTTCAGATTTAAAAAAATAGTTTAGTAAGATTCTTTTCCGTTTAAAAATTTTGAATAAAAAACTAAAATTCAATTTTAGCTTCTTTGTGAGTACTGTTTGTTCAAAACAGGTAGAAACTAAACAAACATAATTTCTCCAAAGTAATAAATCAAAAGTATTCTGAACGCGTAGCCAAATTGCCACGTACTTTCGTAGAATATAATCTGACTCTCAAGTAAATGTAATGACAGGTTACATTAACTGTTAAACTAACACGACAAAATATCTAATTGTAATTTTTGTTAAGTAAAATGAAGAAATTTAATTTTGAGTTTAGAACTTGAACACAACTCTTCAGAAACAAATTAAAGTTTTCTGTACTTTCAAAGCAGATTTAAAAAATCAACCCTTAGTTCGTAGTTAGGCAGTTTGGAATTTGCGGAATTCGGAACTTATAGCAGCAAGATAAAGATTCCCTTTATTGAAAACAGTCAAGTGATAAGTCAAAGCTGATCGGAAAGTCCTCATATCGTGAAGGCTTGAACTCAGAACCAATTTCAGCGTCAACGTTTATCACTCTTGATAGTTTTCTGTACGGAAATTCTGACGATGGGAGCAAGGCACACTGTTCTAAATTTACTTTAAATATGTCATCACTTTTACAATGAGGTGGAGACGAAAAAAATGTAGAAATCAAAAACAGTACTGAAAAAAATCTCATTCTGGGTCCCTTATAGCCTAAAAATTTGATCTCATTATTTTACTTTAGAAATATTGTAATTATAATTAAAATAAGAGTTCGAGTTGCAAGGTCAGAACTTGAATCCGACACCTTTAATATTAATTTTCTTAATTTACATAGTATTTGCAATTTTTAAAAATCCTATAGGATTTTAATACTTTCTGTTTTTCTAGAAGAAAGTCTCATTTTTATAAAAACTGAAGTATTTCAGTGCTGAAACTTTTTGATTTCTAAAATTTTCTGTCTCGAAACCCTATTTTACAGTCGGGGAATTCCACACACTTCACTATTATTTCTCACAGCTTTACATTGTTTGTATTCTCAGAGGATAAGTCGTAAAAATGTTAAACATACACGATCCAAGAAAACCCACTAATGTGATAACTTTACAATAAAAATACAGCTCCCTGCAGACTGCATTTTTTCCAATTTCAAAAACCGCGCAGACTGCAAGGATGATTCCAATTGTTAAAAATCGTCAAGATTTTATTGTAAAAATTATTGCACCTTAGTCTTATACCTTACACTGTAAAAGTTGCGTGCAAAAGCACTGAAATTGCAAAAACGTGGGTTTAAAAACGTCGTTCATCTAGAGATAACAGATCACATTGGGAATCGACGATTTACCCAAGATTACATCCCTATGTAAAATCCAAATGGATGAAAAGGATCAATAAACACATTGCGTACAAATACAAAAAACATGTGAAAAGATTCTACTTTGATATGACTCATTTTTTAGGACACAGGTTAGTGCGAATATACTCGGTACGAGGATTGACCGGCAATTTTTAAATCGAGATTTCTAGCTGCCTTCTGTAATCGCTGAAAAATCAAGAACTAAATCACTGGCGAAATTTTTTACACATTTTCCACCAAAATAATCTACTAGTTGTTGATGTCAATGGAAAGTAATCTCAGAACGTTAAATTAAAATTAATGACAGTAAAAGTTATAATAAACTAAAAAATTGTGCACAGTCTACGATGATACATCGAATTGAAATGACTGAGTTCTCCCTCGAGAGGGGGGGGGGAGAAAAAACATGAAACAGAGGGACAAGTCCCATTTTCAATCATTTCCTAACAATTTGCGATCTAGCAATACTTTGTCTAAATGGGCGTATTTTCCGTTACCTTTTTGAGTCAAGGATGGTCCACGTTACTTCCAAATTTATGAGCATTTGCATCTTTTCATATACAAATTTTTTCTTAGATATTAAAAAAAAATTGTATAAGGCAAAAATTTCTTACTCGTCAGTAGAGCACCTATTTTCATGTCGATAAAATTCTAAAGCTTTTTTCCAACGCACTTAGAATCGTCTCACCAGATGTAGGACAAGACGTACGTGAGCATATTATAATGAATGTAACTAGACGTTATAAAAAATAAATGAAGGACTAGGAATCGTAACGGATCCTGTTGGATCTTTGAACCCTCGGTTTGATTAGTTCCAAGAAATGTTCCATGTTTATAAAAGTTCTCTAAAAGGCTCTCCTTTTCAACCCAGCGATCATGCAGCCACTTTGATAATAGTTCTGGTTCTCGTGGCACCTGAAAATGATCAAATTAATTAATATATCTACTTCTCAAAAAATTGTGATCGTTAAAAATGTAATAGTATTCGAAATTTTGTGCTTTATCACTTTTTCTTTCAAGATTGACTTTGTAGGATTTCAGCTTCAATCAGAACCGGTTTAAAACAAATCGAGACCAAGAGCTGGTAAATATTTCAGGACCCCACCCCCCTCAACTCCCCACAAAAAATACACTATCAATTAAATTTCAGGCCATGCCCAAAAAGTAACATCAATTAAAACTTGAGTGTAATTCCAAATGATTAAAACGAACTTAAAATAATTGAAAGGGATGAAAAAGATTTCAAACGGATTTTAAGGAACTTCAAGGAATTCGAAAGAACTCAAAAGCTTCCAAAAGAATTCAATTGAATTCAAAACCATTCTAGAAAACTCAAAAGAATTTGAAAAAAATTCAACTTAAAAAAAAGTAATGCGATTTTTGTATTCTTTATGTTAAAGTATTCGTGGGATCTTAGGTAAATATAATTGATAGACAAATTCGATACACAACGACCTTTTAATTAAAGAGTTTGCTTTTTATCAAATAAAAATAAGTAAAACAAATATATAAATAAAGTTGCTTCATTGCTAAGTAATTATTGTCAACTTACCACAGAACTTGGAAACAATCTGTAGAACAAAACTGTATCGCAAGGCGGTCTTGAACCAGTTATAATAGTAGGTAAGTCTATTGGCTTTCCTTGAGGATATGCTATCGTTATATCAAGAACCCAACTAATTTCTGGCTTAGTTACAGTCATACCTGAAGTAAAAAAAAAAGAAGTTTAATAATTATTTTAAAGTATCTATAAATCGAGGGGTTAATCAACCTTTAAATCGAATCTGCAAATCTGCAAATTTAAATAAATGCAAATATTGCATATTTGCATCAAGAAGCTTTTTTAAAAGTATATCATTTTTAGCTGGTTTATTGCTTTTTAAAATCTAAACTTATTCTGCAAACTCTTCTACTTTGCATAATTAATAAAATGCATCAACAAAGATATTATATATAGACGACATAAAGAGCGACACCGTCAGCTTGTGTTCAATAACTTTTGTTAAATATGAAGAAAACAGAAAAAAGAACACAAGTTTTCGTTCCGAAACAATCTAAAAGAATCAGAAATTAATTCGAAACAACTTTTTAAAAATTTATTGGGACTGAATCGCAATGAAAACTTGCTTCAGATTTTTTCGGACAGAATTTCTATCCGAAACTTTCGTCAGGGCTAACGAAAAATAAAAATGATAATTACTTGTTCTGCTGTTTAACTGTTGGTTCGAATTATTGTTCTGCGTCGGGCCTACTGTATCGAAAATTGTTTGCATAGCTCCTACTCTTGGCAAACTAACGTTTTCCAAGATTGGTAGATTATTCTTTTTGGCGTAGTTTTGCGAAACTTCTCGTCTTTTACACAAGAAACCACCTTCAGGGAAAAGAACCATCCACTTTCTGTTTCGAGGAATGTAAGATTCCTTTAAGTGCTTCGTTAGATGTCGTAAACTCTCTTCTCGCTTTTTACGACCCTGAAATATTTCAAGAAAGTATCAGTATAAAATGTAATACAGAAAAAGTCTTAAAAATAATAAATCAATTTCTGAAAAATGGACATTTATTACTTATCTTCGAGAAGCAATAGAAACTCACAGACACAATGAAGAAATCTTCATGCAGAACAGAAACAATTCCAAAGTTGGTGTACTTGAAGATCCTATCCATGATCCACATGAGATTGGGTAAAACGGTTGGTTTGGCATTGAATGTCGTCATCAACATCGGAACATCTCCAGTACTTTGATGATTTGCGATGACTAAAGTCCTATCATCGATGACTTTTTGAATGTCATCACCGTGTTCGATTACTGTTGAATAAATGAATATTGATTTAATAATTAGATAAAATTATTTAATGCATCTTATAAAATTTGGGCATTTTTATAAGTGGTGTTCCCATGTATTTTTCGCTTCAGAGCGGTACTACTCACTATCGTAACCAGCGGACCAAGTCCACATGGAGACCATTGCTAATAACCAATGGAAAAACAGGCCCTCTATACGCCAATAAATTTGTGGCTGATAAACTTTGACTGGCAATAGTAATGCCATCCATACAACATACGTTGGGATGCAGTAGGCATTGTTGACGAGAACAAATACTGTCCGAGCTATACATTTTACTAAAGTCACTGCGCCGTTCAATATCCTGGAAAACAAAAAATATAAATGTTTTTTTTTTCAACTGTGAATGGAATATTTAATAGAATTTATTAAAATTCTTTCAACTATTGAGGTAGCCAATTTTTAAATTATTTATTCTATTTTTAAATATTTGTTGAAAAAATATTTTAAAAGCTTAAATTAAAAATAATAAAATCCTAAATTTTAGAATCCCTCATTTGAAATTAATACTAAGGCTTGATAATAAATTAAGCACATTTTGATAACAGACTTCACAGAACAAAATGTTCTCAAAGCAGGAAGATTATTTTACAAAAATAGGAGAATAAATTCTTTTTCATAAAATTAATGTAGGCAAAATATTGAATGGATTTTCAACGGAATATGTAGTTGAAATGTAGAAATTTAGATTATTTAAAAAAAATGGTGAATTCTTAATGGAATAGTTTGTTTTTCAACCAAAAAAGTGAATTTTCAACCAAACTAGTAAATTTTTTAAATAAAATTGTTGAATTTTCTTATTATATTTTATTAATTCAATACGCATTTAAGTAAAAAACGAGAAAAAAGGTAAACAAGAGAAAGGCTCTGAAGCTTGCAATAAAGTGTTTTGAATGTATAACTGAAGATTATTAACAATGATTTCGAAAATACAATATACTTTTAATCTTCTTGGTCGAGTTCTACATATGTACACGTTCAAATTATAAGGAAGCCTTTGCACCGTCCACTTATGCAATTACATTGTTAAAGATAGCTTCTATAAGTTGATTCCGTTTGTGTTATGCATTCCGAATATCAAAGATCGTGTCTTATCAAGTATTTTTTGTTATTTTATTGAGGAATAATTGTTTACAAATGATCCTAGATTTATAAACATTTTTCATTTCAGTCACAACATTTTTATTTTAAGATTACATATTGTTCATTGATTAATATTCATAATAATGTAGAAAAAAAGTCACCACAACCACCAATTTCGCTAAAAGATGACTTGTAGATTTAAAGAATAAAATAGTTTTTGGTAATTCTACAAAAAGATGTAGTCACTGTGTCTATTAAAATTGCAATACACATCTTGCAATAAATGAAAGTGTCAAGGAAAAAGGTCTCAATTCCCATCTTTAATGTATTCAAATAATTAAATTAAAACAGGAAATGTTGAAAAACAATTCTTAACTTCAATCGTTAAATCTACGTGTACAAAGCAATTAAAAGTGATTTTGATCTGATTTTACACAATGATTCCATTATTTTATTTGTAAAAAAAACTGTAAAAAGCCGGATATACTCCAAAGAAACACATAATAGTTAGTTATTATTTTTATAATACGTAGACAGATTTTTAAAAAAAGTTTTAAAAAATATTTCTTTTTATAAAGGAATTAACAGGAGTCAAAAACTAGTTTTCAAAAATTTAGTATATTTTTCTATAGCAAATTAATATGCATTCGAGTTTTAAAGAGCAATACTGATAAGTTAATAGATTGAGATGTACTGTGTATCTGTATACAAGTAAAAAAAAAGGAAAAACATTGCTCTTCAATGACCGTTGAACATAGAGTTACAGAGCGATAATAAACAGTCATCAATGAATTATTGATTTTTATATTTATATCACTGAGGTAAAGTTAAAGAACAGAAAAATTTCATCAGTCAGCAAAGCTAATGTCAGACTTAATCATTAATGATCTTATATTATTTAACAATTAAGAACGACCCTCAGAGTCCTAAAAGAAATATTCAAGGAAAAGCTTTCCAAAGCTCATTTAATTTTTTGTAAATTTGAAATATTCCAACTAAATATAAATGTATTAAAAATAGTTTAATTTCAATTTCAATAGCTGAGACAGGCAAAATTTCAAATTATTTGCTTCTAAGTATTTATTATTAGAAAGAAAATTTTTTAAGCATTTGTGATTTGACATTGTTTAACAATTTGTTCGCTTAATTAATTGTGTCTTGAAAAATGGCAAAATGTTAATATGCTGTAAATATTAAAGAAAAGTATACAAAACTTTGTCTTACACTAAGAAAAGTTACAAGTATCAAAAGAATAAAAAATTGCCTTAGTTCGAAGCCTCTTTAAGATTTGAATTGCGAATATAAACACAACATTAGTAAATAGGTTAGATTTGAAATTAATAACCATTAACATCAACAGAATGTTTCCACCTTATACAAACTACACGTACTACGTTTGCTTTTAATGGCTCAATTTATCTACATTAAAGCAGTACATAAAAAAGAAATCTAGATGAAAATATTGGTGACGATCTGCGTCATCTATATCTGTGTCGTATGCATAAATTAGGAGGTAAACCAAATATTGGGTTAAAACAAATTATCTGTCGAGTTTTGAAAGGATGTTTAAAAAACAATAAAACTTAAAGCATGCTCTCAATAAATTATTAAAAGGTTCTAAGATCCGTTCATATCGCGTCAACTAAAACAGCTAAAATATTCGTGAATCACCTGGCGAGAGTTGACGATGGAGAGGTGTCAGTCATTTTTAAATAAAGCCGCCCGTTCTTTAATTTTAAGGAATTCACATCGGCTTGTCATCCACCATAGCATTTCCTTAACCCCAAATTACATAATGAGTAATCATTATCTCCAATGACACATGAATGGACGCGCGATGTTTACACGAGGAACAGAACATCTACGAACCAATTTTCACTTCGTCGAGTTCTCACCCAAGATCACTCTCCCGCAAAAGACCGGTTTAATGAGACTGAGTCTAAAACCCGCAACGATCTTTCATCAATTCACAGTTTCATATGTTGCTCATATATTTATGCAGTATTTTCCGAGAAAACTATAAAACCCATGCGTGTTCCTACTGTTCTCATCGGTTGAATCG
>JAUEJJ010000013.1:13639792-13650264 GCA_032164275.1 Synergus coniferae | reverse complement strand
GGTTAAAGTGCAGTGTCGTTTGAAAATAGTAGTAAAAAATATAAATATTATGCTTTGAAAATGAGGTTCGTTATTTTGTACGTGAAATAATAATTGTCTATTCTATTATTGTAAACATTTTACTTTTCTTTCATAGATATAATTGGAAATAATATTTAGCAGTCCCTTTCAAATATGTAACGTGTGGCCCGTGTGTCGTGTGTCCCGCGCCGCTCATGCGCGTTACACTAGCCAATCCCGAGTTAGGTATGAGATGGTGAAAGTTGAGTGCAGTTTCTTTCCTGCGCATGCGCGAATGACCACTCAGCAGACGCCAGTTTTTGCTTTGTATGCAGTAAAAAAATTATATTGTTAAAATTTTGAAAAAATTGTAATTGTTGGTAAAATGGCATTCAACGCTTTGCGATTCCAAGTTGTAGTAGGCAGCCATCTTCGACAAACAAAAGAAGTTCCCACATTTTTAACTAAAAGGTTGGCTATGTCAGAATCGAAAATTCGTAATTTTGCAAAGGTAATAAGTTTTTTTAAACCTCTTGTTTTTTTTTTCACATAAAAGAGTCAAATTTGGTTTACAAATCTTCATTTAATGAATCGAGAAACATATTTCTGTTTTTCAAAATAAATTTTAGATGTATTTTTTTGTAAATGACAGTTCGAAACCACGGACATATTTTGTTACCTTTACGTAATCACACGTAATCATGTGACACGCTAAAAATAGACGTGTCGAAAGTAAGGTAAATCTGGTAAATATTATTTATAAGATATTTGAAATCACTGTATTTAGTATTACTTTACAGGAATTTCGAAAACAGTGTTACAGTTTTCCATTTGCATTTGTACATTTTATTATCTTAAGATTCTTAATTAAAAGTCCAGAAACATATTAAAAATTCTAAAACATTATTACAATTTGAGAATTTATTAGAATACTTTTATACTCATTTGAAAAACTTATCAACTATGACTATTATGTAATTTTTACACAAGTATTAAATATATTTAATGAATAAACAGCTATATGTGAAAGAGTAAATTTTATAGACTCGGCTCCCCCCTTTCACATGTCTTTCGTAATTTTTTTGTTGATGTGTGCTACAACTGACATTGTATCTCTGTGTGAAATTGGCGTAATTTAGAACAGAGTATATTCTTCCTTCTTATCATAACTGGTTTGATAGTGAATCTATCAACTTGTTTGCTCTCTCAGGCTTGCACATCTTTTCTTGAACATACAAAAAATGGTTTGTACTTCGCTGATGATATCTAATTGTACGATTTATTTTATTATAATCAGATTATTTATGATAGAAAAGTTAAAGTCAGATTAAAATAATCTAATGAATTAAAATAATCTAATGATTAAAATAATCTAATCTGAATGCTAATTATTATAATATGTTCTTCATTCTTTTTTAAATGAGCTTAAAATTTTTCCACTTTGGTTGCAGGACAGTAACCAAGGTTACAGATTGGAGAGGGACACATTTGGAGAATTGAAGGTGCCAGCTAATAAATATTATGGAGCACAAACCCTGAGATCTGTCATGAACTTTCCCATTGGCGACTCCTCCGAACGCATGCCGGTAAATAAAATTATTTGGGTTGGGCTCAAGTTCCAATCTTATAATTCGATCTCTTCTTTTAATTAATAAATAATCAAGTTAAACATTTATTAGCTCTTCAGCTATAATTCTACTTAAAAAGTGAGTACCGCTACAAAGTTAAAAAAGTATCTAATTACATATAATATTTCTCAAGTAAAATGAAGAGACCGAATTTTAAGATTAGAACTCTGATCTAACATGTTTAAATATCCAGTATAAAAAAATGCCATTATATTTTTCAGCTCGGAGTCATTTCGGCAATGGGCATTCTGAAGAAAGCCGCTGCCGAAGTAAATAAGGAATTTGGATTAGATGCGAAAGTTGCAGATGCCATAAGCCAAGCTGCGAACGACGTAATTAGCGGAAAGCTATACGATGATCACTTCCCCCTAGTTATTTGGCAAACTGGATCCGGAACTCAAAGCAACATGAATACGAATGAGGTTTGTTATCCAATTTGCAAAATTCGAAATGAAAGATTCTTCATTACCATTGTTAATAATCTTCAACAACTGTTTATCATTTGCTGATAAAAGGAAATATTGGTCAGGTCATAGCGAATCGTGCAATTGAAATTCTTGGTGGAGAGCTTGGCTCGAAAAACCCAGTTCATCCAAACGATCACGTCAACATGTCACAGAGTTCGAATGATACTTTCCCAACAGCAATGCACATCGCAGTCGCTCTTGAAATCAACAAGACTTTGCTTCCGGGTCTACAACAGTTGCACACAGCCTTGAAACAGAAATCAGAGCAATGGAAAGGCATTATAAAAATTGGAAGGACTCATACGCAAGATGCAGTTCCATTGACGCTTGGTCAAGAGTTCTCTGGTATGTAAGATTTCTTATAAGGTAGTTATTTATTTGCATTTATGTATTATATCTTTTTAAATTATCACTTTCAGGCTACGCGACGCAAATTGAATATGGAATTGCTAGAGTCAAGGATACCTTGCCGAGACTTTATCAATTGGCTCTTGGCGGCACGGCTGTCGGCACCGGATTGAATACTAGAAAAGGATTCGCCGAAAAAGCTGCTGCTAGAATCTCTAGCTTGACGGGTTATCCATTTGTCACCGCACCCAACAAATTCGAAGCTTTGGCTGCTCATGATGCTCTCGTTGAAGTTCATGGAGCTCTGAACACCGTAGCCGTTTCTATAATGAAGGTTAGTCCAATTTATGGAATTAAATGAAAAAATATTGCTAAAATAAATATATTTATTGGAGATTTGCAAATTAGAGTAAGTACAAATTTCCTAATTCATAATATATTCAACAAGCTTTTCACTTCCTATGTATTTAAAGATATCTGAAAATGCTGTCATTAATATACATTCTATTATTATAATTTCTTTTACAAACTTCTTGTTTCCAAATCAACGATCGACATTTTCCTCGTTCGTTGCCAATATTGGCTCACGCTGCTGCGCAGCAGGTCTCTGAATGGGCGGCGGTTAATTAAATGTTTATCCCTGAATAAAATTTGGAATAACTCAGTCAAAAAAATCGTTAATAAAAAAGATTCACGTCACTGAAAAGATATTTTAATTATGAACATTTTTCCCATTCATAGTTTTTTTACACACAAATTTTTTAAAGAGCTATAAACAAATAAAGGTCAAAAAACAGAGTTATCGGCATGAATTTCACATACCGATAACATCACAATACCGTCTTCTAAATTTCCAGATATGGAGTACTCAACTGCCAACAGTTTTCGCCAGCCTTGATAGTAATAAGAAAAGCAACACAAACTAAATAAAACATAATAATTTAATTAAATATGTATTAATTTTAGATAGCCAACGACATAAGATTCTTGGGAAGCGGGCCAAGATGTGGACTTGGCGAATTGTCCCTTCCAGAAAATGAGCCTGGTAGTTCAATTATGCCTGGAAAAGTAAACCCAACCCAATGTGAAGCCATAACAATGGTGTGTGCCCAGGTAATGGGAAACAATGTTGCCACAGCAATTGGCGGAAGCAATGGTCACTTTGAACTCAATGTATTCAAACCCGTAATCGTAGCAAATACTCTGAGATCAGCCCGACTATTAGGAGATTCCTCTGCCGCATTTACGAAGAATTGTGTTGCTGGTATCGAAGCTAATACGGATAATATTAAGAAAATTATGAATGAAAGTCTGATGCTAGTCACTGCTCTTAATCCTCACATTGGTTACGACAAGGTAATTTAATTTAATTTATCAAACCAATTTATTTGTATGATTTTTAGATTTTTTAACGTAGAATTTATCTCATTTCCTTATTATTTATCAACAAACTTTTTTGACAGGCCGCAAAGATTGCTAAACAAGCTCACAAGGAGAAGCTGACCTTGAAAGAATCCGCATTAAAGAACGGCTTAACAGAGGAACAATTCAATCAATGGGTCAAACCTGAAGAAATGCTGGGGCCTAAGTAAACAACGTGAAATTACTTAAATTGTAAATTATCATTATACTACAAAAAAATAATAAAACTAGTACTTTTTATTACGTTTTGAGCAACTATTTTCAATTGTATATTTTTACAAGTTATAAATAGTTTTATTTGTTTTTAATAATTATTGCCGACTTTTATACATATACAATTTATGTATAAAATTATTGCCAACGAGCTTCCGCCCGCATATGGAGACCGAACACTCTCTGTCTCTGTCTGAACGTCTTCCTGCGTAGCACGCCTTTCCATTTGTGAGCCTACAAATATTATAATTGTATTGTAATTTGGTTGTCGAGGCTCGGGATTTTCCTGTTCTGTGGGATTTTAACCCATCTTACGGATTCTAAGAATGGCCGAGGTATGTTTCTCATTGTAATTTTCAAGTTTGATGGTTAGTGGAATTGGAGCATTACGTAACTCGTTCCATCAAACTTCGCCATTTTTCGCTACCTTTGTGATCGGAAGATTATTGTGTGAAATTTGGGTTTTATTCTTTTCCGGGGAGTGCTCTCGTGTTTATAATTATATTTTTATGATTTATCGGGTAAATACTTTGTGAACTTAGTGTAATTATTTTCTTTAGTTTTAATAAATGTGAGTCATTTTTGTTATCAAATCCGGTCTCGATTTGTCCGTTGTGCTTTTCACGACTAACTTCTACTTTTAGAATTTATAGGAATTATTACACGGTTATCTTCCGGATTCGTCGTCATTTATTTGAAGATAAATGACTGGCGCTTTACAAATTCGGATCCGGCAGGAGTTGAGATAAAACAAAATAAGATTGTCGAGACTGTAGTTTTGCGGTCAGAGACCAACCGCATCACAGTATACAGAAAAAAACCTATCGAATTCAATTGTCAATGTTCCAGAACCAAATTAAAACGCTTTTTAATGTTTAAAAATTTTTAGAATTCATGAGTAATAATTAAGTAAGTTAATATTTAAAATATGGCTGTTAAAAACAAATAGATAATGCATATTTAACTCCTTGAAGAATAAACTCAAAGCTTTGAAAGATAATACACTAAATTATGAAAGATTATCGAAATATATAGAGTCAGGGGTCAAAGTAGTACGCAGAAGGCAGTCTGCGTTTATCGAAGAAACTTCGGAAGCGATTATAGTGAGGATAAAATGTTTACCAAGACTTGTTTCATGCTCAGAAAAATTGGCCAAAGAAATTATGGAAAAGTCGGCATCATAGGAGTTCCTTTCGAAAAAGGACAGGTATTTTTTTTGTAGATACATATTTTCCTAATTCTATTAGTTGATTGTATACAACATTGTTCTTTACTAATAAAATTATTTATATCTATAAAAGGAAATTATACTTCTAATTACAGAATAAAGAAGGAGTGGCACAAGGACCGGATATAATAAGAGCTGCGGGACTTGTAAAGGAATTACAAGCACTTGGTGAGTTTTTCGTGTTATATACTTTAACGGACTTTAATTGATTGAAAACTATTTTGTATTTTATTTCAAACTTATATTCTGCATTGTATTATACTATTATATAGTATATTAATCCGGAATCTGTCCTACACAAAAATATAGCAATTCCTTTCTGGCGATAACTTTCAGAATATGTTATATAGAAAACGGAATGAAAAAAGGTTTTTGATTCTAAGAGATGAAATGGAGAAATTCTAAATATTTTGAATTAAGGGCGTTGGACCGAAGTTGGATTTCAAACTCCTCGTTCCACACAAAAGGATTATGAGTGTAAATATTTTGAACTTTTTCGGTAAATAGTCAATTTTAACTATTTGTTTACAGGATTAGATGTCCAGGATTATGGAAATGTTTCTTATGAAGCAGAGAAAATTGCAAATGTAGATAATATGACGCATCTAGGTGACGTAGCAGCATGTACGAGTCGCGTATCTGAAATGGTTCAGCAAGCTTTAAAAGACCGAAGAACAGTTGTAACTTTAGGTGGAGATCATAGTGTAGGAATTGGCACCATAGATGGACATGTAAAAGTATGTGTTCAAAAATCTAATCATGATGCTTATTTTTGGAAAATTTTATTTTATTTTTTTTTATTTTTTCTGGAGCATGCATAAGGTGTATGAAATTACCTCAAGAGCAAATTTAGTTTCCCCAACTTGTTGCTCGTAATAATAAACATTTTTTAGGCCGTTTACTTTTACGCCGTTTTGTACAGACAGAGATAATGGCCTAGTGTAGTGGAAAATAGTTGTTATTGAAAAAGTTAAGTTGGCGAAAATAAATTGCCCTTATGGTAATGTCCTTAATTAAAATAACTAATTTCAATTTTTTAGGCATTGAAAGATGTTGCAGTTTTATGGGTAGATGCGCATGCTGATCTGAACACAAACAAGACTAGCGAGAGTGGAAACGTCCATGGAATGCCGGTAGCTCTTCTCACATCAGAATTGTCCGATTACTGGCCTCATTTACCAGGCATGGATTGGCAACAACCCATGTATGATATTTGTTCAGTTTTTCTGTATATACATTAAAATTATCACTTTCTAAATCTAATTTAATTTCTTTTCTATTTTAAATCAGGTTGTCTATCAGAAATGTTGCATACATAGGATTGCGATCTGTCGATCGATATGAGCGATTGGTGCTCGAAAAATTTGGGATCACTGCCTTTGGGATGGAAGATGTTGAAAGATATGGTATGTAGTTATGAAATTATTATTGTAAATAAATAAATATAGTATTGAGGTATTTTTATGGATCTTGAATTAAGTATTAAATCCTGAGCTCAGAATGCGAACTATTCATTCTACTCATTTTACTTAAGGTCATGGTATTAGCTGGTATTAGTTATCCGATTCTTAAATCAGGAGTTTTATTTTAAAGTTAGATCTGTATTCAACATCGTTAATTCCAAAAATAAATGAAAGGAATGACAAAATTCTAGAAAACTGACCTTGAGATGCACCAGCTTTACAGAGTATAATTAAAATCTTCTGAATCTTTCAGGTATTCACGACACCGTGCACATGGCTCTTGATAAAATTGATCCTGACCGTACTAAATCACTTCATGTCAGTTTCGACATAGATTCACTCGATCCTCTCGAAGCTCCCAGCACAGGAACTCCAGGTAAAAAAATTTTGTTTAAATAATAAGTTGAATATATATATATATATATATATATATGTATGTGTATGTGTCACCACCACAAAGCTTCCTCTATGAAAAAGCAAAAGTATCCAATTTTTGTAATATTTGTTAAGTAAGATTTAGAGTTCGAATTTTGACGTTCGATCCAGCACCGTTATGGAGGTTTTTTGTATCAGGAATTCTATGCCAGATATTTCTATTTTTTTAAAATGCAAAATCGAAAATTTTCACTGGTACAGTGTAACTTTTTCATTGAAATTACAGAACAAAAAAGTTTTTATAGTTTATCAATACAAAATTTTATAAAGTTCTTTCAGTGAAATGTAATATGAATTCAAGTCAATTTTTATAGTGCGTGGCGGATTATCTTTACGAGAAGGAATCCACCTAATGGAAGAAATGCACCGGACACGAAGATTAAATGCAGTAGATTTGGTGGAACTGAATCCTGAAATTGGAGATGAAGGCAGTGTTCAATTAACTGTAGATGCCGCAATTCACATAATTCAAGCAGGTGTAGGTTACACGAGGCGTGGATTAAAAGTTCCTAAAGGAATTACTGACATGCCTCTTCAGACCTTTAGATAATTCAAAAGAAAAAATATTTTCTTGAAAATACTGGCGCGAAGAGTTATTTTTGATTTAGCAAATTTTTTTCGCCTTATTTTTTACCTTTTGTAAAAATGACTAATTTATTTGAAAGCTTTCCTATTTCTATCTTGTAACATTATACAAGTATTCAATAAAAGTATTTCTTATGTTTGTAATTATTTTCGAAGCTCATTTGAAATACTTTCTAATCCAGCCAATTTGATTTTCAATTTAAATTCCTAAATATTCAAATATTTTTATTAACAAAACATTAATTTTTGGAAACTTTTTTTCGAAATTTATTGCTATTAATTAAAGATTAACTATTTTGTATAATACAGTCATATTTTACAAATAGTTGTTAAAAGTACTTAAAAATATATCATTATTTAAGATAGTTCTCAACAGTCGACTATACAGAGGACTTGGAAATTAAAAAAAATAGGAGAACTAATATATTCGCTACTGTTTGTTAGTGTTTATCTGCTTTGACTAAATATCTGTCGATATAGTGTGAAATTTCGAAAACAACTTCAACCATGATGAGAACTATAATCATCCATTCCAAGCGAACGTGATGTTTATCACTTAAATGCGATGATAAGAGCTCCACGAGTTCCACACAATGATTTATTTTTTCATTCATTACCTGCCACATATAATTTTTATTTAATTCTTTTTTACCAACTTCATAATGATTTGGAAGTTAATTTTGAAAAGTAAAATCAATCAATGCTTACCCTAGTTCTTTTAGCAATGTCGAAATAAGCACATGTTTGTTGATACAAAGTCTCAAGGTCATCGCGTTCCCAGTAAAAATCTGGTGTATCTAGCAAATCTGAGCTTAGATTAATCAAATGTCTTAGTGCAAAAAGCTCACCCTGCTTTCTTAGGACCTCTTCTCGAGTCATTTTGATTTTCCTGCCAGCTTTCAGATCTTCGGTTACGAATTCAATGGAGTCTACGTAATGATTTAGAGAAGCTTCCCAGATTCCCAACTTGACTGACTGTGCGATCGCGTTCGAAAAGGTGTACTTATCAAGCTCATTAGCATCCGAAGTTAGGATTATGTCGCCATCTTTCAGATGACTCTTTTTACTAAAACAAACAAAATTATTATAGATATTTCTCCATAAAACCTTCAAACTAAGTGTAGTAGATGTTTTTACCCATTTTGATTGTAGGTGTACATCATAACTTCCCTTTCTGCTTGAACCAATCCGTCGGAATAACTGTTGTCTTCATATTTCCTTAAAAACTGTAAGACATTTCCTAGTTCAAGTTCAGGAATGTTCCACATAACAACTGTGCCCTCTCGAAAAAAGTAAATTTCTCGAGGTTCTTGACCAACTTCGTACTTGGCCACAGCTTGAACAACGTCAGGGTTGGCTATAAAAGAAAATAATAGTCTGATTTTGTGAAATTATTTTGATTTTTATTTACATTAGGGTTTTAGTTCCAAATTCTAATTCAGAGGGACAGCAAACCTTAAAATGTTAAATTCCCTGACTTTTATTCTATCTCTTCATTTTGCTTAAAAAATATTGTGATTAAATATTTTTTCACTCTATAGTCATACATAAAAAGAAAGTCAAAAAGAGTACATCTGCAGAGTAAAAAAATATTGAATTCTAATATTTGTTGATTAAAGTGAAGAAATTGAATTTGGAGATTAGAACTTCGATAGAGTAATTTCTTGTATTAATAAAACCTATTCCTAAAATATTTATATTTCATACGTTTTGTAGATGTGCAAATCTTTTGAGGTATATACAAATCTTGTTCTAGAAGACCATGCATAAGTCCTTCCAAATTATATTCCTCAGCGGTAGCCATTGCCTTAACTTTCCAAAACTATAAAAAAGTCATTCTGAATTTAAGAGATCAGTTTTTTTAAATAAATAACAAACATTGAAACAATTAGAACATGAACGATTATAATTTTAAAATGTGAAATAATGAAGTAAATTTTCAGAAATATAAATTCTTACCCCCGGAACTGGAACGTCCTCATCATTAATGAAAGATTTCTTCTTCCTCAAAGGTCTTTTTTTCATCTGTAGCGATGAAATATTTTCTTGAATTCCCTTTGGACTGTTTCCTTTTTTATGAGAAGATAACTGTGAAGCGGAATAAAATAAATTCCGAAAATCTACTTTTGAACTGGTGTATACAAGTGGAGAAGTTAATGTTATAAACATGTTATAAGATTTAAAAAAAACGTTGCTAGTATTACGAAAATTATTTAAATTCATAGACAGATTAGATTTGACTAGTAATCGCTGACAAGTTATGACAATCATTTTCGCTAATTTCTATTAATAATAAAATTGATACAATACAAAAAATGATAACTTTAGGCTTTAGGTTATGACTTGTAGGGCTACAGTACAGTAGGCCCAGACCCAGTAGGGTTGTAAAATTTCATGAAACTTTACAATGCTTTACATTTTACAACCATAACAGAGGGACATGGACAGTCATGGATGTAAGAACTAAGAATTAGCTGGATGGAGCATAAAGTCCTATTTATGGCGAAGGGCTAAACTTGATATATCGGGAGGGACGAAGTTACTCCCACTCTAACGGCGGATAACTCGGGATTGGCTAGTAGAACGCGCATGAGCCGTGCGGGCCGCGCGTTATTTGAAAGGGAAAGCTGAATATTATTTCTATGAAAGAAAAGTAGAATCTTTGCAAATAATAGAATAGACA
>JAUEJJ010000013.1:13612821-13632295 GCA_032164275.1 Synergus coniferae | reverse complement strand
AAATAATAGAATAGACAATTATTATTTCACGTAAAAAATAACGAACCTCATTTTCAAAGCATAATATTTATATTTTTACTACACAAACCAACAGGCCAATCACTAAATATCCTCCCTAGAAGTGGGGAGAGTGGGCGTGGTCTACTTCATGTCTCTTACTTACTCCGAGCAGCTCCGAGCCAGGCCCAACAGGTTTATGGCTTTGTGCTCCATCCCTATATTTCATATATCCATGCATGATCCAAATGCACATGCAGAGGGTGTTTATGGGACCTTCCACTCTCTCTATGTATGTACACTTGCGTACACTCATCGTCATATATGCCCAGGCTAGTCCAGTTCTGGTCCAGTCAAAATCGGCCTGTGTTCACCAGTGTTCCCAACCCAATTCGTACCTCTTACTCAACTGCGCATGCGTCGCCTTCATCATCTGATTGGTTAATATTGGCGCGCAATTTAAAATGCTAAAAAATATTTTTATAATATTTATAAAGATTCATTAATCTCGCATTAATTAATTTATTCATTAATCTTCACAAATTAATTAATTTTCTCACAAATTCCACCAAAAGAGCCATTAAACACCCTTGGTTACATAATTGAACCAATAATTACATATGAAATAAGGAAAAAAACTTAGTGAATCAAAGAATGTAATCTAGATATTATAAAGAACTAATACAATATTTTGGTAAATGAGAGTCATACATATTTATTTCCTTATTATACAATTATACTTCTTGCACATTTCAAATTCAATGTCAGTAACTAACTTCTATATTCTGCAGTAGCAAAGTATTAAAATATTACATTAATCCTGGTCTTACATTAAGAACTGTGATCGATTCAACTGCTTTGTCTTCTACTCATAAAGATCAGTTTAGCTTTCAATAATCTAATCAGTCTGTTCAATAAAATCATCTCAGGCGAAAGCAAAACTTTGCTTTAGTTGCAAACTAAAGCTCCAACGCTCTCAAATAGTCTACAAGCATTGCTTAAAGCCTTTAATAAGTCTTTGAAAAAGTTATTTTTTTTTTTTTAATTAGTAATTCGAGTAGATTCCTGAAAACCTTAAACTTTTCTTCGGTGATACTATTGTAAAATCTGAAGAGTGCCTGAAAATCATAAAATTTCGTCGAGAAGTAAACAAGTTCTTGTCTTTTTTTACCAGAAGAATTTCCTAAAAATGTTTTAGTTCTACAAATAATTAGATACGCTTGCTCGTCTACAGATATAATTATGACGTTTGCCCTTTTCCTAAGCTATGTACATGATTATTTTGAATGCCGTTATTTATACTCAACATCTAACTTTACTGCATTCTGCCTTGTATTATTTAGGAATCGAAAATTATTATACAATTTTTAAGATAGTGACTATCTTCTGATGGTCCAGAGAGGATCTAACTGACTCAATGGATCTATCACGATGTCAGGTTTCTCCTGCGAGGTCGAAGAAATACTCTGTGGTGTATTTGGTCTGGCCGTTGAGGTGGGCTGACATCCTAAAATTATTTTAAAATTATTTGTCAAAAAGTTCATTTGTCGAATCAACAATAATATAAAAAATAATCCTTACCTTGCTGTGAAGAAATAGAATGCTGCATAGTCGCTGCAAAATTGTGGAGAAAATCATCTGATGGATGACAATGTTGAGTCTTTCTCATTGTCTTTCCTTTATTCTTTTTCATTTCTTCAAAACATTCAAACGTTGGCCGCGTGGATGACAAAATTCCTCCTGTGTAATCAATAATGAAATTATTAATCAATAATGAAATTATTCCCCCTCAAATTCCTCTACATTCCTAAAAAAAACCTTTTCAAAGTCTTGAAAATTCCAAGACATTTTTTTAAATTCTTTAAAATTTTATTAAAATCGACTGAAATGTTTTTCATCCTTTCAAATTTTAACATGCATTTTTCAATTATATAAGTCCTTCGAAATCCGTTTTTTCTTACAATTCCTTACAATCCCATATAATCACTTAAAGTGCCTCAAAATTTTTGAAAATCATAAAAATGTTGAAATTCTTTGAAACAATAACTTCTCCAACTTAAAAAAAAAATCCCTGACTATTCTATTATTTCCAAGTTTTCCCTGACTTTTTGCCGCCTTGTGGATATCAATAAAAAAATTTGGACGTACTTTTCATTAGAGTATCTTGAGCGTGATAAAGAACCATCCTGTAGCCAAACTGCAGTGAATCCTTGTCAACTAAACCTTTGCGGAACTTTACAAGACTGGAAAATACCAAGGGTACATCAACAATTCCGTGGCCTGCTCTTACGTGACACACAGTAGCAGTTGCGATCAAAAAGAGTCCACTGAGTGAACCACCGTTCAGACAATGAACGATTATCGGCTTCGGAGAACAATGTCTTAATGCTTGTTCTGACATAACATCAGTAGCAAAAGCAAGAAGTGGACCTGGACTACTTGGGAAACTGCTGCAAAATATTTGTACTTATTAGTTTAAAGATGAGTGACTTATTACTGCCTTATAATATTTATTTTTATAATTTTTATAAGCAGTGGCGTACCTAGAACATTGAGCCCCTGAGGCAAAAAATGATTCCCTCCACCCTCGTTTTACACGTTCCTTATTTTGTAATAAAAAAATTTTCTATGAAAACAAATTGAGTATCATTTCTCTATTTTAAGGAATAGCGAAGATCGTTTTGTCGCCCCCAAATTGTTGCGCCCGGGGCGACCCCCCCCCCCTCAGTACGCCACTGTATATAAGACTTCAAACGATAAAAACTTACTTTGATGGCCACACAAGGAATTGCATATGTACAACGATCCTTTCCGCTTTGTGTCCAAAACGTGAAAGTGAAATGATTCTCTGAATATAAGTTGAGTGAATAACTTTGTTTTTCAAATTGAGAGTGAAGTCTCCCAAGGTCAAATTCTTTTCTTCACTTGATGGCCAATAGATATCACCAGATAACTATGAAAAATTAGACAATAAAGAATTTATCAATTGACGTAAAACCACATTGAAAGTAAATTACAAATTTTGAAGTACCTGCAAATCAGTCGCTAAGCAGGCAATAACCTCGCTCTCTTGTTCCCAAACCATGGTCCAGAATATTTGAAATGCATCAGGCTTAGGCGCTTGAGTAACAATAAATGCTGCTGGAGTCCATTGAGTTACGTCTCTCACATACGAAGCGTTTATATAAGAAGGTCTTTCAAGGGAAGTTAATTCCACTCTGCTTGAGTCATAGGGAATACAACTTGCAGATCTATTCGCCGCAGGATTTGAGATCGCAATGTTGGAGGATTGTTTCTTATCTTCTCGTTCCTGAAAATTAAGGAGCAGCTTGTAAATAGGAGTTAGTAAAATACTTTTTTAATAATTATTGCACGAAGTAAAGTAACTCTAATAAATTTAAAAAAAGCCGGGTGACCGCAAAAATTCACTTTTAAAATTCTCTGACTTTACCACGAATATTTTTTTATTGTCCTCCACGATTAATGATTATGAAAGAATATTCATTTCAATTTTACATAAAATTCCAGAAAATCCAATAAAATTTGTTATACAAGAAATCTATGACTTTCATTACTTTCTTCTGAATCCCTAAGTTGTTTACGACTTTCCTTGACCAGTGAAATTTCCTAACTTCGTTAATTCTGGTTTTCCCTGACTTACAGCCACCCAAAAAAAGTTAAATTAAGTTGTAAACAAACCTCGAATTCACGAACTTCCTTCCATTTATTATCAATTGTCGTAACACCGCTCAGTGTCTTCACCAACAAACTGTCAACGAATTTTTCGTACTTTTCAATGTCAATAACAAATTTTTGTAAGATAGTCGACTCTGCAAGCGGATCTCTCTTTGGCTGCACGTCCAAATACCACGTGTCCCATACGATTTGTAGATTTTCGTTTCTATCATCTGTTTGCGGTGTCAAGTTTTTTCGAATTAGATTCACTTCTTTAGTGTCTTCTAAAGTTTTAACTTCACTTTTCGCATCGTCCTTTTCATCTTTACTTTTGTCTACTTGGACTTCCGGTAGGAGTGGCGCATGATTAATTGTAATATCCAAATCAGAGAGAAGATCGACATTGGATTTTGGTTCAGTGGATTCAAGTATCCCTGAACTCGAAGTATTTGTTTCGTTATTGATTGCCTGCACATACGTTTGATTATATCCTGGCTTTGCGTTTTCTGCATTAGTAAATAAAGAAAAAAAAAGTTTAAATTGTTATTATTGATTATTAATCAAATCGATTAAATTTAGTCTATAATCTTAAGATTATATGGAATAAGGATTAGGTTTTTTAAAACCAAACAATTTAAAATGTAAGTTATTTTAACCACTAGCAATTTTGATGTAGGTACACATGAATTCAAAAATTCAGAGACTTCAAGGAACACAAAATAATTCAAGATGAATTCAAAAATGAATTCAGGAAGATGCAAATACGATGAAATCAAATAAATTCAATTTGAATTTCTTTTTAATTTTTTTTTTAATTTTTTCAAATTTTTTAAAATTAATTCTTTTTATAACTTAAAATGCCATTAAAGTATTTTAGGTTCTTTTAAATAATCTCCAATTCTCTTGAATTTCCTTTCATTTTTTTTAAGCTCATTTGTCTTCATATTAAATTGTTTCGCCTAGTTTTGAATTTTTGCCAAAACTTAAAATTCTTTTTAAATCTTGAATTTCTAATTTCTAATGCGTCGAGGAGAGGGTCGTATGAAATTGAAAATCTACAATTAACCTTGAGTTGGAGTCTGCTGACCATACTGCGAAGTTTGATTGTCGGACGTAGAATTTGCATCATGATTCGAGTATTGCGAAGAAGTAGTCTGATTGGTAGCAGCATTACTACCGGCACTAGTATACAGAGAGTATGCATCTTGTTGTTGAAAAACATTACTATTCGCAAGAGGAGGCAAATTCCCAATAGAACTATTCGGTTCTTGTGCATGCATCAATTGCGTATTCTGATAACCCGAAGTGTACTGATATCCTCCTGCGACAGCATTGTATCCATAGCCAGGATGACCTTGATACGAGTCCGTCGATGAATTCGACATTACATTTCCTTGTGTTTCATTTCCACAACTATTATTAAATCCTTGGGAGTAGGTCGAATACTGTGAAGACCCAGCATACTGCTCTTGAGGGTGATAGTAATTTTGTTGATAACTTGGAATCGAGTTTGCTTTCGCATGGCTCTGGATAATTTCCGAGTTGTAACATTGGTTCAGATTCTGATTTGTACTAGAATTCACACTTTGATAAGAAACGTTAGTCTCTGTTTGTTGATAGTTGCCGTATGTGTTGCCATAATTTTGAGTACTCATTCCATCTTGTGTTTGAACTGCATAAGCTTGAGATTGAGTATAATTCTGTGTCTGATCCGAGTAATTAGTCTGAGGATTTGACAATGAATTAGGATACTGTGAGGCAGCGTCGTAATAGGAATTGCTGCTTACATTCACGGAAGGAACGTTAGTCGAAGCAATTGAATATGTTGAGCTGTCGGTAGCAGACGTGTTGGTATACATCCCCATGTGTTGATTTGGTGTGTACTGTTGGGGAAGGGAATAATGAATCCCGGGTGACACACTTTGACGATTTTGAATCAACTGAGGATTTTTAATCTGTTGTGGGATTGCTTGTTGCTGATCAATTTGAGAGTTTATTGGATTAATGAAGCTTTGCGTTGCGTTGGGTTGCTGCAAAATCGATTGAGGAGAAACTCCAACTTGATAGGGATTAATCACAGAGTTTTGAATTCCAGGTTGCTGTTGAGAGTCACTAACTTGAGACTGATAATACTCTCCAGTATTGTGGATTGAGCTCGGCACGTAGAGATTTGTCTTGCCATCTGATAAAGTGTTGTGATAGGGTGTTGTAGCGTAAGGCACTGGATTGAGTTCTGTGTTTCTTGACACTTCGGCTTCCAGGTTACCTTGCTGAGCAGATTGCAACTGGATTGGACTGAAATTTATATGTTGAGGTGAAGCACTATTCACTTGAGTGCCTTGATAAGTAGGATTTTCCTGCATTACTTGATATCCAGGATAAGAGTAAGCGGTATTTGCATTATATGAGTAGATCTGATATTGGTCTTTTGTATTTGGATCGGTTGAATGTTGAGTTTGACCTTGTTGAGAAAGAGTATAACCGCTGTAAGTGTCCGAGGTGCTAGAAAGTTCAGTCGCTGCTTTCACATTTCCAGCCTGTCCGTAAACACAATCGGAAAAGGTAGTTCCAGTCTTGGGGAAACTGGCATTCAGATTACTCATGACACTTACTGCTTCACCATACATGTACTGCGTATTGTAAGAACTTTGTTGCCCAGGATAATAATCTGGATATATACTTTGATAAAACTGGTAGGCTAGTGCAGGATCATTGAACTGTGTGGCATTGGTGGAAGATAAGCCTTCACTAACGCCATCCTGATTAGTTTTTGAGGACTTGACAACTGATTGATCGGAGTTAGTTTTTGTGGTTCGATGATCAGTGAATTGATTGTGATAGACAGGAATGTTTGACACTCTATTTGCTAGATAGTCTTTAAGTTTTAAACCACTGCCTGTAGTACATTGCTCTTTCGGAAGCATATGATGAGATTGATTCTTGTTTTCTGAAAGAGAAACGTCGTTTATAGCATGTACCCCTGTAATGTTCTGAGCAAGAATCTGCGCACGTTCTTCTTCCTGGACTTTGCAGGTGTTTTTTACTCTTTGCAACAACTTGGTCACATTTATTTCCATCTTTCTGTAAAATTCTAAACCCTTTATGGTTTTCGCCAATAAATCCTCGTACGCGTCGTAGGAGGCGATCAAAGAAGATATGATAAATTCACGACGTTTCAAAGTTTCGTCAACTGCTTTTCGAGTATCGGCAGTTTGAGCATACGCTTCCGTTAATGCAGCCAAGATGTTTTCTTGAGCAGCTAAGTTTTGTTCTATGAAGTTTACCTGGAATTTACACAATTTAGGAATAAGTTTTTATTATAATATTTGAAACTGAATTCTAAGGTTGCTTTATAGAATGAAGTTCAGAGGATAAAAAAAAAAGCCTGAAGATACTAACTAATGGTTTGTGTTTGTTGATTTGCTCCGCAAACAGATTGTCAAGAGGTTCAGATTCAGCCGTAGCTGTAACCAAAATTCTTGTCAAATCATCTTGAGATATTGATTCTCGTAATTTGTTGAGCAATTCACTCCTTTGCCTGCGCATTTCATCCACTTTATTTAATATGCGTTTTAACTTTCTAGTGCGAATCATTTTAGATTCGTTATCTGTATTCTTCTCACTGCTACTTTCACCTAAATAAAAAAATAATTTGTAACTGAAAAGTTAGGGAATACAGTTAAAATAAAATTTTGTGGTCACCGTGAATATAGTATTTAAAATTTCAGGAAAAATTCTGGCACAGAAGAACGGAGGAACATACCTGAAAAATTCACCTTAGGAGATGGAATATGTGCCATTAAACTTGACAATGGTTGAGAAAGAATCCGCAAATTATTCAAGTGCAAATTCATCGCTCTATGAAGTGCTTGATTGCTTTCGGATGCTTTGGCATGAGCTTCCTCATACTTTTTTGCCTCTCTTGTCAAATCGGTAGCAACTATTGATGGTGGCCGTTTACCCATTGTTTCTTGATATTCTTTTTCTCTAAAGAATAATTGATTTTGGAGAATGAACATTATTTATATATAGAGTAACCCACATCTAACTGTCTGAACTGTTAGACCTGGGATACCTTTCATACTTAAAGAAAAGTTGCATAAAGCAAATCGTAATAAAACGAAGTTAAATTGACAAATACAAAATGAATCAACTCACCTCTGCTGCTCTTCTGACAAAATCACATTGATTTCCTTAAGCATGGCTTCTACATTATGGTAAGTATCAGAGAGTTTTGTCATCGTGTCAACTTGTTCTTGAATTGCGTTGGGTTTCGCATTAATAGCAGCACATCTTTCAGCTAATTCTTCAGGAAGAGATAAGACTTCAGTTTCCAAATTTACAGCATCTGGATCCCATAAACTCAAATTTTCAAGTTTTAAAGACATTAAATAGGTATTCAGTATCAGATCGTGCTCTTCGATTTTCGCACCAACTGAACGAAGTATTTTTGCTTTTTCTTCCGAGTAGAGTGAATTCGCCTCATGTACTTTCATTGGAACTAGTCTGAAATTGTAAGATTTCGAAATAATTAGTTTAGGAATCGGGTGTATTATTTTAAATAATAATAATAATTCAAGATTGCTTACCTAGCGAATATATCTGTACCGGAGACTTCGGAGTCGTTTACATTGAAAGATATACCTTTAACCAAAGAGGCACCCTTGACAGTAGGCAAAACATCTTTTTCTGGTACTTCCTCATGGTAAATATACTCGTTCTCGTTTTTCGCAGCTTTTCTTTTACCTTCGATTACGTCGTTCGTGAATGTAAGTGCATCTTCAATTGCTTCTTTTTCATTTGCAGCTCCCGTTATTCCCATTATACTTTTTGCGCTTGTGTATAAGGTGCGTACTTCGTTTAAAGCTGCTAAAGATGCGTTGTAAAATGCCACCCGTTCTCCCATTTTACGTTGTTCTTCAGCTGCTAGTCCCTGATAAAGTTGTGTTACAGCTAAGTGATACGCTCTTTTAAACTTGACATACCTTTTCCATATCTAGAGAGCATTTTAAAATCATTTAAAATTCATTTTGTTGTAAAACTTAAACTTTACAAGTAATTTTAAAAGAATTAAAAAGATTTTAAAGGGTTTTAAAAGCATTTTAAGAGATTTCAAAAGATTCCAACAAGTAAAGGATTTCAGTAATTTCAAAAGATTATTTAAAAAATGTTGAAGGTGCGAATAGAACACAAAAAAGCGGACTCATTTGATACCTTGTAAATTTTAGATCCTACTGTATCGCAAACAGTACCATCTTCACTGCCTCCTTGCTCTAGGGTATTGAGTGCCAGATCATAATAATCGACAATTTGTCGAGCAACCTTGGCTACAGAAATAAAAATGTAAGCTTTTTTTTATTAAAACAATATAATAATTATTTTTATATTAATTATTAATTGTCAAACTCTACATATAATCCAACACTTTTTTCTACGCAATTTTGAATAATTTATACGAATATAATTGTCTTCATTCCAGGAATTTAGACATATATTAACTTTTTACATACCCACTATCGATGGTTTGCGATTATCAAGCATGCTCTTTTCTAAAATGCATTCTTGTCCTTGAGCTAAACACAGTTGGTACATAAATGTCATTAACTCTGGTGCTAAGTCCACCCCTGGTGGCTGGGGGTAACTATTTTTTAGATGATCGAAAGCCCAAGCTGCACACTGAAAATGAGTGCAGGCCATTTTCATTCCATCAGGCGAGGTGCGATCTGTGCTTGCACCAAGCTGAGTGTGAATAGCACCAATGTTGTACAAAATAGAGATCATTTCAAACCGAATATTGACCAAAGAACACACCATATTGGCGTAAGTATCTTTCCTATAAAAGTAATTATTATAAATAATTAAAATTATTAAATGAATCATTATTTTTCCCCAAATTACTGAATATAGCTTTAATAAAAATTTATCAAGAAGAACTTCGAGATAAAAATATACTACGTTTTATTACAAATTAATAGGTATACCTACATAATCAGTTTTTTGACAAGATATTAATCTACAAGAAAGTTAAAACAAAGAAAAAACCTTACCATGTGAATGTAACAGCAGCAGGACCGTCTTTTCCCATAGGAAATCTGCTTTGCAGGAAATGCAGTTGACAATAATATCTTTTTAACAATTCACATCCTTTAACATCAATGGGTGGACGAACTGCAGAAGCTCGTAAACTCTCCAGTTGATGTAATTCGGTATTATACGATTCTGGATCTTCATTGTAAAAGTCACGAATATACTGAAATTAGATTTTAAATTAACAAGAGTAACAACATTCAATACTGTATAAATTGTATTAATCATTGTATAACGGGAAAAGATATGATATGAATCAGAGGTCGCAAATTTGCAGTTTTTACGAACCCTGTATAGGTTATAAAATGAGAGTACATCGCGCATGGAAAGGACTGAAAAAACAATTAGATTTCACGGAATATGGTGAAGAGGTACAGACTGAAAATAATATTACATTGTTTCTGTTCTAGATTAAACTAAACCTGTACAGTTCTTGCAGGATTATCTTCAACAAAAGGACCAACATACCTGTTTGAGTTTTGTAGCAAAACAAGTGGGTTCCGGGCTCACTTTTAATTGGAAAGAGACCATCGGCAGTCTCGGAACTGCCTCCATCGTGTTTTCTTCCTTTAGATTCAAAAATTATGAAAAGACGTCACCTGTCACAAATGTTTGGTCAGAATCAGAAGATATATAAAGATAAACGTCAAAATTTGTGGACTGCAGTTGACTCAAGTTGACTGCAGTGTGGATTGGCGGCGGGGCCGTCTCGTTCGTCTCTTCGATCTCTTCCAGGGTTGGTCAATTACGAGTAACTTGAACTCTTATACATATAATACGTATTTTACGCATATACGCAAAAATGTAATGGCCTGAGCACCTTGAGCACTCAGCACAATCGTGCTCGGTGTTACCTGCCTCGAAGGCGGTTCTGTCCTTTTCTATCATATTGCTCCATCTCTCTTGTCACGTGACCGAAAAGAGAGATTGGGCAATATGATAGAAAAGGATACAACTTACGGTAGTTCACGATTGTGCTCCAAGGGCGAATCCTGTTAAAGGTTTTCGTGGTGCATCCACGTAAAGTTTTCTGGGGGGGGTGCAACTTGGGAAATCCGCTAAACAAAGGTCATGAAAAAAATCTTCGAACAATGTAAATCTGGTTTTTATTGGGGGGGGGCGATGACTCCATGCTCCCCCCACTGAGTCCGCGCCTGTTGTAGTTTGTACTCAGGCCATAATCAATGTAAAAAATTGTGTCGCACGCCCAAAGAGACAACTTGTTGATTGCTTGGTGTAATCGTGTAATCCCATGGTCTCTGCCCATGGTACACTCATCTTTTGCGAGGGGGTAAACTTGGTTGGCCTATATTTAAGTACGTATGCACATGCGCATTACATTTAAAAATTCTAAACTGCGCGCCAATAGCAACCAATCAGATGCTGAGAGCGCAACGCATGCGCAGTTGAGTAAGAAGCAAATTGAGAGGTCTGCTCTGTGAAATTAGGAGATAAATTGATAAATCTGCAATGAGAGAGGTAAGAGGTAATGCAATTAGCAATTATCAAAATTTTAATTTGTAAGAAAAGGATGCAGTATCCAAGGTGCATCCGGCCGGGAAACCTAAACAGTAAACGCAGCTTCTTCTGGGAACACTGCAATGTTGGCAGAAAACGTCGGCGTAAAGCAGAAACTCATGAGAGTGATAGAGTTAGACAGATTATGATTACTGTAATTATGATATGGGACTATGGGTTCAATATCCGTGTTTTATTAATGCAATTTCATAGTTTCGTCATTAATATTATATTATTTTTAATTGTTTCTCACACGCATATGTAGCCGATGTGTATACACAGACAAAAATTGAAAATAATCATTTAAACTCGAAATACATTCTTTCATTCTTACATCTTAAAGGAAAATTTAAAGAAGTAAATGTTCGAATATTCTAAAAGAATTTCTTTCAACCCAGCATACAGTTTTCATTCTTTTTTCACAAAAGTACAGAAAATATTCCATCATTCGCTTGAAGCTACTTATTAAAATACATAAATTCATTCGCCAACACACTCAAAATACTAAGCATTATAATACAATTCTGTCTTTCCTTCTTGTTAAATTTATCTTCTTAACGAACCCAATTCAGTTTTTTTTTTGCAAACTTACTGTGGTATCTACTATTAATTTCCAATAATACATTTTATCGAAACAAAAACAAGAGCCACGACTCATTTTTTATATACGTGAAGAAGCACAGTGGCTAAAATCTGCAATATTTTCTGCAGGAGATTTGATTAATTGAAACAATACACGTTTCAAAATAATTTAAAAAAAAAAAACAGTAGAAAATCTGCCATAAAAATTGTACTTTTTATCCACTGTGAAAATTACTAGTCTCAGTGTTGATAGCAATGCCAGGATTTTTGAAATGTAAAACATTACTTAACTTATAACTCACTTGATATATTGCTAATATTTTAATTTTTAAACTAATCTACCGTACAAGCATGTGTATAAAACCTAATCATCTGCCGAGGTTCTCTCTTTCAAATTTGAATAACTTGACTATTATTGCTTTAAATTACCACCTCGTGATATTTTTACAAGTTTTTCAAAAAATACGCCGTTTTGCAAGCCTCGACTCATACATCTAATACTGAAACTAAGTGATCTGACCAGCTGCCCTTCTTAAAATACTCCTTAAAATACGCCAGATCTCTAACTTCAAGGCTGGCCTCGACTAAATCATTTTTCACAAAAGTTAAAAAAAAATTCCTCTTTAGTCCTTTCAAGTTTTCTTAAATCTCTCTGAAAATCTCGTTCAATTTTTCAAAACCTTTGAAATCAAGATAATTTTTATCTCATCATTTCAACATTCCCTGACTTGCGGCTACACCTTGAGTTGAACTTAATCGAGACTAGTCAAAATTCTTACTTATCCTATTAAGTTTCAAATGTTTTTATTCCAATTTATCCAACATTTTAAACACGGTGGATATCGTATTATTTATCCGATTTTTACAACTCCTTCGAACACCTATAAATTAAATTATAAGTGTGGATCAAACAATTTTCTCTCTATTCATAAAAACGTTTTTTTTTTCTCTTTTCAAGCAGTTTTCTTTATATTTTACAACTATTCAAATTTGAACATAAAATTCAAATCCTCAAAACTGAAACTCTATTCAATTTTTCAGTAAAAAGAAAAGTCATGAGATCAAAATTAGGTACATATAGAGAAAAAATAGTTTGGGCCCAGCACATGAGTTATAGAAATTTGCACATAGACGAAATAAAATTTACAAATGATTAAGAGTTAGATAATGCGCTGCATATTAGACATAAGACTATGGCACAATTCTTTTAACGAGTGAAGGAATTTTTTTACATAAATGCGCTGACATTTTTTTAATACATTGAAACAAAAAATACGAAAATGAAGGAAATTACTCGAATTTTACGTTTGTTAGTAGCGGCAACTATCTATTACAATTAATGATACCGGAGTCATCGTAGGTTTCAATTTGAATTAGCTTAATTACTTTCCAGGCGTTGCTTCACTGCGTTTAACAATAAGTGCTACCTTCGTATTTCACATTATTTCATGAATGGTCAAAGCAAGTTTAGTGCATCGCAGATAGGAAGATTTTCTGAATATTAACTATAAGGCGTTGCTACGTCGTATAAAGTCGTCAATAAAAATACAACTTGGACTAAGTAACTCTTATCACAATAGGACAGATTTTCAGACCGATAACATATTCGTACCAGCGGATTCATTTATCGTTTTCTCTGAAGGGAAATTATTCACAAAATTATTTTTTTCAACGGGCTTTTAATATTATATTTGAACCTGTAGAAAAATATAATTTTGTGAGTCTTAAACTATTCCCTGTATTCTATCAAAACATAATAGAAAATTCAAAACAATTCCACAGATACGGACTTTAATCTCATTCATCAAAAATCATTTCCATGCCTTTCACTGTGATAAAATACGCTGCATTATAAAATACGCTTGTGTTTTACGACACACGATTTCTACATAAGACTATAATTATTATACAAGGATAACAGTGACTTCTCACCAGCACAATGTCTTGTTAACAAGAGTAGTTTTCATGTATTTTTTTCAGTCTAAGTAGTTGCCGTAAGCAAACAAAAACCTTCGATTCTTTTTTGCGCTCTTGAAAAAAAATCGAGAAGCCACGCAATTGTTTGTCAATCTTAAGGCAATTTTTAGCAGTTTAAAAATTAAAAAAAAGTTTATTCTTCTTAAAATATTCGTTAGATTCAAGTTCGTAAATTTTCACTGATTTTTTTCGTATCATCTTTTAAATTCACTGTGATATTCTTTAAAATTTGCAATCGGTTTCCAAATTATTCTACGTTCATGAGAATTAATAACTTTATTGAAATTTTTAATTTAAGACTGTTCCAAACAATTTTTTTTATTTATTCAAATTGAATTCGGATAAATTTGAAATAAAAACTTGCTTTAATTCATACGGGTTAAAAGTTCGAACTAACTAGGATTCATTCAGATCAGATGTCCACCAGAACTTTCGCCAGTGTGCCTACTGATAAAACCTGATTAAAATCAAAAACGAATCTATAAGCTAAACATGGTAAGAATAACTTCAATTCAAAATCTCACAATACTTTTATAGAATTTGAATAAAATCTAGGATGTCAAATGCTTTTTAATTAAATTTACTTATTGGGTACCGGAAACCAAAATCCCGAAAAATAAAATTCCCGACAGATTACATGTATAATGTTTTTGTAAGTTCATTTTTTTGCTTTTGCTGATCAAATACAACGCAAAGGTGTTTAAAATTAATTTTTATAAGCTTAAAGAGAGGTGTTATTTTATTATAATAATATAATATTGAGAAAAATAGATGAGCGTAAAAAAGGATAAAAGTAAAATAATATGAAATACTGCAAGTTGACGAAATTTTATTAAAATGGTTCATTGTTTTCATTAATGAGATTTTGGCTTCACTCTTCAAGTCTAGCCCCTGCTTACCTTAAAATTAATATTTCAAAATAACTACAAACAGTACCGAATTAAGTATAATTTAAAAATAATAAAAATTACAAGCCTCGTTTTTCTGTATACGGAGTCGGATAATCACTTCAGAATTATAAATAATATGCAAAATGATTACATCCTTTCAAATCAAGTATTTGCTTTTTTAAAAGTATAAGTTGTATATTTGTATACCTAATATTATCAAGTTATTAATCAAATTCTATTACATCATTTTGCAAGTCCAGCTTACATTATCAAAAGATTGATTTACTTCTAACATTATAATAATAGTAATAATAAAAATATGATTCAATTTTGTACAGGAATTGTTTGCAGAGGAATAAAAATGCAAATAAACCGAACGATTAACGTGTTAAAATGCTTTAATGGTAAGCGGAACCAGTAAAAAAAAATGCCTTAACGATGATTTATTCGTTGAACATCTTTCGAAAATTTTTAGAAAACAGCTGGATTAATATTACTTGTAGAAGTAAATTTTTATTATAAAAATAAAAATAAACAATTATAGGCCTTGTGTATAACATTAAATGATGTGCAACATATTCGAAATAATAAAAAAGACCCGAAACTCTGGCCTCGCGTTGTACATTATTCAGACTCACAAGAAGAGAAAGTTAGATATTCTACAGAAAATAATATTTAAAGAATTATACCGATTAAGTGAAATTAATCTGTCCTCAAACGAGGATTGTCTAACGACAGTAAATGTTCCATTCAATTGGAGCGATTTTTTTTATATCCCTTTGAGAATTTTCAACAGAGGTTTTATTTTTTTTTAGTCATATTTTTTATATAACTTCAGCGGTTTTGATTGTAGCATTTTCATTCTTAAGTCGATTAGGCGTCTGTGATTCTGGCGAATATAAAGATTCTATCAGTCGGCCTTGCTCCTAACGAATTAATTACACCATTATCTCAACATTTGACTTCCGTTTTGCTTAATATTGAAAATATTTGAATTGTCTCTATGATCAATTAATTATGGAAAGTTTCACCAACGTTAAACGGATGTACGTTGAACGTTTGCATTAGAAAAATCTTGAGTATAAATTGATCAAATACCTATGTTGAAAACCGACGTGTATGCGATTGCAGAATAGTATCAAGAACATGAGATTAATTCATTAGATACCGTTATTAAGACGAGATCAAATTGAAGTTATTCAGTTGGGGGTTCCTTCCGAATCTCATCCGCTGTTCCAGTGTTCCTGTGCAAACGATTATTTGAGCTAGCAGACTCGATTGCCTGAGAATCTGATGTATTCCGATTCGTATGCATTCTTATGTACAAATATTCACGTGGTAGTGTTCTGTGCGAGCATGGTTGTGTGAGTAGATCGCGTTCTCGATTGTACGCGCGTATTTAATGAGGATGAAGTGTTGTTGCTCGGATGGCGCTACGTACACGATTTCTCAGTCAGTCAACTTTGGAGTACATTGATGTTGACTTTCGTCCATATCAATCGTGCTTTAACACTCGTTGCTCCATCAATAACTTTTGGCTTCAGCCGCCACCACACTTACGTCAATATATACCGTTGTACTATCTATAAAAAATAAGAACACTTTTTAAAATATTAATTTTAAATTAATTGAAAAAAGGGTGTTCATGAATTACATAAGGACAATTTTCAAAATTTTAGATTTCCATAATTTAAATTAAAGGTAAGTACAAATTAAGAATTAAAAACTTTGATTTTATTTTTAGGTATATTTAATTAATTTATTAATTAATTTATAGTAGTCTTAGACATGGAAAAGGAGCAAAAAGTGTGCCAGTTCAATGTGCCTGAATAAATGAACAAAAATGTTTTAAATATAATCTTCAATTCTTCTCTTTTGACTTATCGTAATTTCTACGCAGTATAAAATTCGTGAAGAAGTTTTTTTTATGTATTATTTTTTAATTTAACAAGTACATATAACATACCTGCATACAGATGTGCTAAAGCTTATCTTGGAACAAAAATAGATTATTTGTGGCCGCAACTGCAACCACATTTTCGGAAGGATGCCACGCTGTGTGCAAAATTTTCTTATTAAAATCGAGGCAGTCCACGCTGATCTCGTCTTTCTTTCGCTTGCCACCGGTACAAACCTGTAAGAATAAACAAATTTTAGTTTCATATTCTTACCGATTTAACATTAACAAGTGATTACAAAAAAAAAAAGTAAATAAAAAAATAAAACATAAAACAGTGATGCTTGCTCACCTTACGAGGTTTCAAAAGAGTTTTAGGCTTTGCGATATCCCGCGCGGCTTCCAAAGTGAGGTCACGTTTGGTACCGCGATCGAAAACTCGGAAGAAATTATTGTAAGAACCAGTCATAATGGCAGAGTCGTTACCGCTCCAGCAGCATTCAAATTTGTCAAAAATACAGTCATTCTCATACAGGGAGCAAAGTTTCGATCTCAGGTACTCGTGAACCTATAAATAAAAAAAAGAATCGAGGCAATTTATAATATAATAATTACAATTTCTTAAGCAATGTGCAGCCAAGCTCAGAATATAAGATAATTTTTAACTTACAGGATAACATTCGATGGGCCTTGTTTCCATATGCAAATCCCATACTTTAACACTCAAGTAATCCCTACTAATCATGTATCGGCCGGAGTTGCTGAGTTTAACGTCGCTTATACTTGAAATAATTTCCGAGAAAAAACTTCTGTTTGTCGGATCCTCTGGTTCTTCGAAGAGCTTACTGTGCCGATCGCAGAGGGCAGCTGATCTCATATCACACAGGCGAATTGTTCCCTTGCTACTACTGTATACCAGAAGGTTGCATTCAACTGGGTGAAACTCCGCAGCCGTTATGACTTCTGTAAGTTCCTCCATGTTGGTTGGCTTAATGTCTACGATGTCTGTACGAAAAAGGTTAGGAAAAACATCTCCAAATATTACATGGAAAAATTCAAATCCACTAAATCTCTATACCTTCAATTGTGTACCAATACAAAATCTCATAAAATTTGTTAAATCATTTAAAAGCTCTTTCAATTTCTTCAAATCATATAATAATACTTTTTTTAAATCTTTGAATACAATCGAAAAAAAATCGGTCATATTCCGATGATCAAAATTTCCAATAGCTATAGCGTATGCACTATGCACTAATGCCAATCTGCTGTATCGTAAAATGTGTAACTCCATAAACAAGTGTGAATCAACAAATGTTGCTTATTTTCAAGTTTATATATTGGTAGTAACATTCTAATGCGGCTCATATAACAAACTAATTATATTTTTCAACTCGTTAACTATTTTAAACACCAACTAAAGTACACAGAACAAGCTGAATAACCTGTGTTTTATATGGCGTGCCACCAAATAAGCAGAACTTAATTAAATTTTCAAGCTAATTTAAAACAAAAAGACAAATATAAATACAAATAAAACTGATTGAAAAAATCAGAATTATTTTACTTGGGATATTTAATATTATCAGATATTATATTATTTAAAAAAGGATACTAAAACTCTGGTCGGTTATTTCCAAATGCCAGAGATTAATTCTAAGGTCGTCGGCACTGAGGTATGTTTCTTGGTCACTATTGACGCTTATACTGTTAATGTGGTAAGTGTGCGCATTAGCAAATATTCTCCTTGGCGAAGCCTCGACCATTAACTCCATTGGCTTTATTGAAGGTACCTGTTAGATAAAAGATTTAATTATATAAAATAAATCAAAATATAGCATTAAGAAAGAATGCTATTTAAAACCAAACAGATTGTTTGGAATGCCTATCCTGAATCTCTAAAAATGCACCTAAAGCCTTTTGATTTTATACATCTAAAAATTATATTCTCATCAAATTCACTAATATTTGCTAAACGTTAATACAAATCTCAGAGAAACCGAAACATAAGGAGTGGAGACTGATGCTTATGACACTGCATTATGATAATTTAATGCGCATATTTGACCTTGCACTGTCAGTAAAATTTCTGCTGGTAGTATTAATACGGTAAATTTATATTTTACACATTTCTCTGTTTCTTTTATATTACTTTTTAAAAAATAATAATTACAAAATTCATAAAATATATATTTTCTATGACATTAAACTTTCAAACAAAAATTACGAGTAGAAAATTCTTACTGTCTTCAATAGTAGGCACTCAGCGTAGAGTTTAAATTGGGTGCTGGACAATTGAGTATAATTGACAGTCTTATGCGATCTTCAAGGCATAACAATTGATATGAAATGTGCGTATTAGGTTATTTAACACAATCCGCGTATAGATTCCAAAGTGATTTTAAAGAATTTCAAGAAATTTCAGGGTATTTATTTTAAGCATTTTTCAAAGGATTCAATAATATTTTCTATAATAAAAAGTAAAAAATAATTTGTAATTTGTAAATAACAATATTGTTGAAAGGTTTCAACGGTTCAAAGGTTGAAAGGTTTTAAAAGAGTTCAAAGAACTTCATGTAATTTAAAAACTTTCAAGTGATTTAGTGTAATTAAAAAAAATTTAACCGATTCTAAAGATTTTAATTGATTTCATCGATTTCAATAATTTCAAATCGAATTTCAAGGAACTTTTTACTTTTTTTCAAAGATTTCACTGGATTTGAAATATGTGAAATAAATTCAAAGACTGTTTTTTAAGTTTTTTAGGCATTTAATATTAGATTTCAAAAGATTTCTTGAGATTTTAAGAATTCTAAGATTATTATTATTATTATTATTATTATTATTATTA
>JAUEJJ010000013.1:13588635-13598893 GCA_032164275.1 Synergus coniferae | reverse complement strand
GTTTAGGTTGGGTCATAGTTTAGAATTCAGAGGAATTTTGTTAAGATTTTGGAGAGTCTCTTGCACAAATTAGTTAACATTTGAGAGATTTGAGTGTAATTTACGTTTTGTCACATTTGGATTTGGTCACATTACTCACATTGACTCACATTATGTTGTGACGTGACTTGTGATCAGTTCAGTTTTGATGATTGTGATGATCAGTGGTGATTGTTGCGCATATCTTTTCAAAGTGAATGTGATGAAATTATATTTAAAGTGCTGCAAATAGTCATTTTATACTTAATATAATTTTTTTAGAAGTTTTCATAATCTCTTATTTTTTAAGCATGGCATCGAAAGATGTTCTTTCTCCTAATAATATTCCTCCTCTGCCTGAAAACAAAATGCCAGAATGTTGGAAACAACACGATAGAATGAATGCATTATTTGCGGACTTTAGAAATCGATCTGTCAATCCTCAAGACTGGAGTTCAAAATACAAATTTTGGCATGAAATTATTTTGGAACTGTTAAACCACTGTAAGTGTTGTAGCTTCAGCATATCAGAGTTAAATGTTTCTTTCAAAAGAAACGGTCGTGTTCCAGTGTGTCTACCTACTGTCATTCGGGAAATGTACAGGTAATTATTAATATATTATTATTTTGAATCGTCTCAATTTGAAAATATGAATGTCTACAACGTTCGTTTCAGAAATGACGAAATAGTTCGAGAAGAAGATTTTCTAAAAGAGTCTCCTAATACATGGACCGGGTGGGCAGTCGATCTATTTGTGAAGAAACCTCTGGTTTGGTCTTTTTCTAAGGCAAAAACCTACGTTTCCGAAGAAGTTATCAGCGTACACACAAAGTACGTTCACTTGCCTACAGTAAAAGATGTAGGAGAAATAATTTTATCAACGATAGACAGCAATCGTGAAAATACTTTGATTCCATTATCAGAAATAGTCGATCGCTGTGTTCAGAAAACGCAAAATAAATTGATAAATGAGAAAAACGTTAGACTAGCTCTAATATGGCTAAGACACACGAAAAAAGCTGCCGTCAAGGGAGATTGCTCTGATGTAAAATCAGAGTTGTTAGTCAAGATTTGCCATCAGGGCGTCAAAGTGATTTCTGAAGTGGAAGAAGGTGTGTACAAGTTAAAAAAACAGGAGAGTTTGCTAATGAAAAATATCGAACAACTAGAGATGGAAAAACGTGCGTGTGAGGAAAAAGCGAGAAATTACGTCGCAACTGAATTCAGACATGCGGCAAAAAATTGTCTGAAGAAGAAGCACGAACTTGATAAATGTATTGAGAAGCGAGTCAACTCACTGTACAATGTTCAGACACTTCTATCGCGAATTCGCGATGCGCATTCTGATTCCGAAGTCTTGGCTGCTTACAAAGTTGGTTGCAACATTCTCAAGAAGTTTGAAGAAACTGGTTTGACTGAAGACAACGTTAGAGATACTATGGATGATCTTTCCGAAGTATGAAATACATTTGTTTTTCTACTTAACGTTAGAAACTATCAGGCAATATGAATATAAGGAAAATATTTATCAATATAATCTTTCATTCCAGGCTTTAGAAGATTTTAATGAAGTACAGACAGCTTTATTAGAACCAGCACTGCCTAATGAATCTGATTTGGAGCTTGAGAAAGAGCTTCAAGAATTACTAGAGTCATCACTTGGAGATGATTTCAGCGAAAAGAGCTTTGAACCTAAAAAACCGACTTTGGATTCCACGAATACAAAAGATTTGCCTGACTTATCACGATTAAAACTGCAAGGTACATTTGTATACATTATTGAATATTAATCCTTTTATTTTAAGATATTAACCTTGAAATAACTTTTGTTTTAGAGTTACCGACAGCAAAACAACCTGCCAAGATTGTTACTGGGATTTAGAAATTAAATTTCCGCTATATTTCATCAGACTGTAAAAAGTGATTCATTGTAAGTACATAAGACTATGATTTTTTAAAAAGATTTCAATTATGGGAAACAAATTTAGATTATTGTACAAATTTTAAAAAGATCACTGGATCATGTCATTTTTTAAATATGACTGGATAAAGTATTAAAAACTTATTATTCGATATTTTTAAACAACTTTCAAAGTAAACAAATTATTGTTCCTCTTTTTTCAGCATAGTTATTTAATGTCTTGAACTTCATGATTTTTAATGGCTTTATTTTGTTCAATTTTTAATGAATATGTTTCAATATATTAGACTGTTTTTGTATGTTATGCAAAATATAATACATTCTTTACGGATATTTACTTACACCAATAAAGTTATATCTCTCTCAAATGCAGATTCACAGTATCTTATTGATTTTACAACTCATATATAACATGAAACAATATGGCTAGACTCTTATTTTGTTTAACACGAAACGACCCAAAGATGACTGCTTTCTTAATTCCATCCGTAAATTCCGATAAAGTTATATATGTTAAACTTGAAAAAAATATGAAAAGTATCAGTCTCTACTATACTTGTATGTCTATAAAGAACTAGAAGAGAGAAATGGGAGAAAGTAACAGTTGGCAGTAATTTTCAATCCAAACGTTGCAAAAATTTTAATGAAAAAAATAAATACTCCTAAAACTAGTCTTCTCGTTCAATATGGCATTGCGGATAATTTCCGTCAGTTTGTAACTTTAAGACAACTTTCTGTATCCATTTTAAATTTCCCTCCGCAACTTTTGTATACACAGAATACGTGAAACTGTCGCAGGTTTTATAAGCAGCGTTCGATTGTGCGGAGTCAAGCCCAAGACTAACAATCCCACGTAAAAAATATAATTCCCTTTTTCTGAATACCAATCCACCACCACTATCGCCATCGCACACTGCAGAACCTGAAAAAAAAATAAAATAAAATTGTAGTTTTAGGTATTTTATGATATAATTTGGATTATTTTAAGTAAAATTTAAAAAATCTAATTATACGTAGTAGTGCAGAAATGAAACATTTTTCTACCGTTTTTGTAGCCAGCGCAGAATTTATCAGCTGTGATGAAACGTGCATTATTCATAGTTGCGCTGCTTTCACACACGTCTTTTGAAACGTAAGGAACGGAAATAAACTTTAAAATAGCACTAGTATTTCCCGTTTCGGTTCTACCAAATCCAGGAACTCTTCCAAAATCTCCAGGTGTTAAATCTTCATGGTATGCATTTGGATCTAAACAGACTGGCATTAATAGAGCGGAAAGCTTGAAAGGTTTTTCCACTTGCAACAACGCAATGTCGTTAGCGTAAAGTCCCTGAGCTCCCCTATATGTGCAAATAACATAAACGTTCTTTACCTGAAAAAAATATTCACATTAGTAATGCAGAATCATTTTTAAAATCCTCGCCATATTTTTATTTTATTTATGAAAAAACACCTTTCTTCTTTTGGTGAATGGTGAAGGAATGTCATAATTCTGGAAGATGTTACCAGTTGCGACATAAAATAAGGAAGCAGGATATGGCCGATTAGTATTATGGTCGTACACGCAATGTGCCGCTGTTACTAATAAATCTTCCCGAATAATTGAAGCACCGCATACAAATTCTTTTTCACTACTTCCAACATTTTGTTTATATAAAGTCGCATGCCACGGAAATTCTGAGACCTTTGCCTTTTGCCCATTGACAATAAGTGTTTCTGCATTTGATGCGACGACTAGACCGCAATCTGAAACATGCACATTTATTATGGGCATGTGATATTTTACATGCTCTTAACTAAAGACCAAATTTTTTAATTTTAGTCTTGAAATTCCATAAAATATGAATAAAATTCTATTCTTGTTTTTTCGATTGATAAAAAATTACGGAACGTAAAATCTTTGAAAAAGATTATACAAGAATGATTATTTAACACATGTAGCATTATTTAAAGTGAATTATCATTTGGACATGTCAGAAAAAACACTAGTACGAAAGGCGACATCGAAAACGAATCATTTTACCAATAATAGAGATAATTCACAACACCTTAAACACAGTAAAAAATATTTTATTTTAGTTTTACATAATTATAACGAGAAATCAATTACAATAGGAATTGGTATGCAAAGTTGAAAATTCCGTCTTGAAATATAAACTGGTAAGATTTAATTTTGGAAATGTATTTCAATTCAATTTAAAAAGTACGAGGGATTCTAATTCTAGTTACAATCAGTATATGTGAGATTTAATTTTCGATATATTTTATATAAAATATATTTTTTTATCTACAGGAAATTAGCTAAAATATTTGGCACAGAGGCCGAGGTATGTATTTGTCATATACACTATCAATTTTAAAAATTATATTAATATAACAACTATGAAAATTGTTCTATGTGTTTTCTGGTGTGTGTTATCTCTACTTATTTCGGATTTACTTGACCATATAGAAGACATGAAATTTTTTGAATAGAATACAAATTGCATTAATTTGACTTTCCAATAGCTAAAAAAAGTGGCACAAGTGTATTTCAGTGACACTTGAATTAAAAAGAGTTCAAATCCTGCTTATATCGGAAGTCTCAACTTTCAGTTTTTTTTTTTGAACAAAAAGATCTGACATCGATAAAGTGAGTCTTTTCCGGCTTATCGATAAATATGATTCTATCGACATCTAATTTTTCAGAAAGATTTAGTTGAATTGTTTGGATGTTCACGAAGTCTCCCTCAACATAAATATTAACGGTAGACGGACCTGCTACACATTGGATTGGATTTGGCGTCCAGTGACCCGTTTCATTACATGAAACTGTGTGCTTTGAGCCGACCAAATTAAAATCGCTTTGAACTGGATGGTAACTTTGGCTGCAAGATAGTTCTGCTGTAGTGAATGGAGGGACTGAATCATAGCAAGAAATATCCCGATTATGATATGTACATTGTGCATTCCTCGACGCGGAAGACAAAGCTTCGCATTTTATTTCTGCAACAAACAATTTGCTGGATTAATAAAAGGGATTATCGAAAAAAGTAGTTGCTAAAATGCAAAAAATACTTTCTGAACTATTTCAATTTGTGTAAAAACCAAAAAAAATATACCAATACACTCTGGTATGTGCAGCCACTTTCCATCTGGTCCACAGAGCACATCAACGTTTCCTCTCATTTTATATCCAGAGCTGCAACTATAAACTAGTTGTGTGCCTTTTTCTAAGGACTGAATTCTTGGATTTAAGTCACAATTTTCTCTACTTGCACAATGACTTTTGTACAACTTATAATGGCCATTTTCTGGCTGTTCAGGCACTGTACAAGTAATTTCTGATGACGAAGGTCTTTGAGGAAACGACTGAGTAGGTTTTGGATAAGTTTGAGTGGGTCTCTGAATAGGTCTCTGGGTAGGTATTGGGGTATTTGGTCTGTAACTTGTAGGTCGAGAAGTTATTCCTTGTGCACATAGAGATGGATCTTCATCAGATCCATCCGCACAGTTTATTGCACCATTGCATCTTAAATCGATATCAATACACGCCCCATAAGTACATCGGAAAACGTAGGCATCACATCTAGAAAAAACCAATAAATTATTCTGGATATGAACTCTAGTTTATTTTACTTTATCCTGCCTCAATTATTTGACTCTTTTCAGATCTTCAAAATCGAACTTTATCATGACTTTTCCAGGTTCTGTAGTAATCTGAAGGAATATTCGTACATCCAAATATTGTACTTACGGAAATGATCCACAAGCAATAGCGGTTTCGTCGGATTCATCTCTACAGTCAACAATGCCATCGCAGAGAGAAGTACTATCAATACACTGACCGTTCTTGCACTTAAATTGTTTAGTGGAACATTCACCAGATGTACTATTATTTCTAGAACACGTGGGCAAAGTTTCGTCGCTGTTGTCAACGCAGTCTTGAATTCCGTTACATGTGTAGTCTCCATCAACGCAAGCTCCATATTTACATCTGAAGGTATAGGGGCTGCATCTCATATCCTTACAAGCTTCTTTAGTTTCATCTGATTTATCAGAGCACTCCGCATGTCCATCGCAGAGTCGGTCTTTTGGAATACATTGGCCATTTTGACACTTGAACTGTAAATTACTGTAAAAAAGGATAAACAAATTAGCTGATGATTTAGAGAAAATAGATTAGAGTTTATTCAACTTACCTACAAGATTCACTATTTTCACCGAAACGGGAGAAATCGGTTGGAGTACTTTTACCATAGCTGGCCAGGAGCAATACTAAATTTAAAAAAATTATTCTTGGAATTTAGAACTTTTTTTAATACACTGGAGTATATTGACATTTTTTATTGCCATATGTTTTTCAAGTGTTAAAAAGAAATTGGGATCTTATATAATTATATAATTAGTTACAAGTTTCTAATTTAACAACTTGTTCTCATCTTATCGAAAATAATGACATTATTTTTCCTGATTTTGCAATTTTATATAAATACCAATGAATTAGCTCTCTTTGATATGTATAATATACTTTATGTCATCAAGCTTAAAAATTCAAATCTTTTTCAAATAGTCAGATTTACTACTTTAAAATCTAACATCAGAATCAATTAGATCATTACTTCTTTATCCTACCTAATGAAAACTAAAATTTAATATAAAACTTATTTTAATTCATTATCTAAATATATGAGGGTTCAAGGTCGCACTTGCACATGTATTCTATGAACTTGTGATTATAACCGGTTTTACCAGATTGTGATCATTTAGTCTCTTTTTTTACTTTTCTTGTAAGCAGATAGAAGAAATCATTTCGTTTGCAGTTATTGTCTTCACCCGAAGAGAAAGTTCTTTCTGCAGATTTGCAAGTGCAGTTTAATAACTTACAATAATAATTTATTCTTCAAATTAAAGATGGGCTTTAATTATCAAGATATTATATCATTTCTAAATCTCTGTGAATTTTCTTTTTATCTCACTGAACTGTGACCTGTGACCCACGATAGGTACTTATTTAGTTCTTCACTCCTACTTCTCATAATATTAAATTAATCACTTTTTCCTCACACTGATTTTTCCACTTCTTTACTTGTCATTCCGGAATTCCCCGCCAACTAATGCGTTAAACGGATAAATAACTGTATTCTTGCAAATGTATTCCATTGGAAAACAAGTTTTAATAAAGAATATTGTAATTTTGCCTATTTTGTTAAAAGCGTGATTAATTTTACAAATTTATTAAGCTAATATAATGTTGAGAGAATTTTAAATTTTCTTGTGGTACTTTTCACCGGGATTCAATGCTTTCAGATAATTAAGTGCAAAAGTTTTTATCACTCACCACAAAAAACTATCCTTGGTATATTATCCATCGCTAAAAATTAATAGATAGCTCATGTAACTGGCATTGATTGCTACTTCTTTCGTACTTAAACTCGTACTGGTTCTGAATCAATGGAGATTCTCGTACTCACGCAAACAACTTATACATGCAAGAGCTGTTGATTCGAGTGACTACTAAGCATTATTCTTCCGTCACGCGTGGTTCTTCCAAACAATTTTTACGCTTTGTTTAATCATTTATTCTTAAGAAATAGTATATTTCTCAATAAAAACTAAAAATCCCACAATGAAGTCTTTAATTAAGATCTGTTAACAAGGAAAGTGATATTCAACGTGGCAAATTCGATTAAAATTAGAACTATGATACAAGAAAATCAAATTTAAAATAGGTTTATTATGAAGTGAACCTTTTTATGAAAAAACTCATTTGTGATACTTATCTGATCGGGATTAATTGTGCAAATGAGAACAAAATACTTTTTTAAAAAGCTTAAATATACTGCAAATAATATATTTGCATTACGTCATACAGTTAGTTTTTTATTCTACAACAGATTCACTATTGTCATTATTTGTTCTATTCTTACGGTTTTCGCTCAGTGAAAACGTGTGAAATGGTAAACTACCCAGCCAGGTTAAAAATCTAAAAGTATTTGTTAAGGAAAAAATAGACGTTAGTTTTATTTGAACAAAACTCCATATGTTCAAATTATTGAAGATAAGGAGATTTTCATATGCTGCAAAAAATTGCTTCTAGATTTGTTTTAAATTTTAAAAGCTGCATAAAAATCAATTTTATTTTTCGCAAATATGAAAGGATACGATTTTTCGTTAATCTCTGTTTGCGTAATGTACTTCTGAATATATCCTTGAAGAAATTCTTGAACTTCTTCTTCACATTCGACCCAATCTAGTTTTTCATGAATTCCGTCCTTTCCAAATTTGTTGTTGTAATAGTCATAATGAACCTAGAATCATAAACTTTGTTTATAATATCTAAAATTATGCAATTTTCAAAAAACATTCAAAGTACTAAGACAAGATTTACAAAAATTTAATTAAATAGTCAAACTTGATATCATCTTTATTTGTAACAAAAATAAATAAATGGATTACTATATTTAAAACGAGTCCCAAGCCAGGTGCGATGGGAATATCAACTTTATCTCCTTTAAATGCAACATCAACAACCTCTTCTGAGGCGAGATTCCTCGCAATTCCGACAGCTAAGCCGACCATTTTTCGAATTTGATGCAGCATAAAGCTTTGTCCCTTCACTTGCAAGGTGATAAATTCCATACCTTCACATATGAAAGGTTCAGAGCATTCGAACTTCATAATGTATCTTTTTGCACGTGGATCTAATGGTTTCCTAAATAATGAACATATGAGCAAATTAAGTTGCCGCAATTTTATATTCGCAAGAATAAATATTATTGCGGAAAATGGTAATTACCACATGCGTTCTTAAAAACGTCCTTAAAAAATTTTTTTAAATTTTTAATTCAGCGGAACTTACACTTTTGAAGTGAAATTGTAAAAATTATGAGTTCCCTCAAATAACTTGAGTATCGTCTTCAATCTCTCGATCGACTCTGTCGGTATCCGAAATTCATTGAATGGTTTACCATCTATTGTCGATAATTTTTCTATTCTTGCCTCTATTTCTTCTTCGGTGAATTCTTGAGATAAAATTTCAGGGCTTTCCTGAACAAATGCATATGTTGGAACAGTGTAGGCGTATGTTCGTGCATCACATTGCTGTTTGCTATTAAAGCCCTTTGTTACTCTTCTAAGTCCAAATACTCTAATGTCTTCTGGCAAGAACTTATTGATATCTTCTTTCTTTGCATGTTCAGCTATTAAACAAATATTTTAGTAATTACATATAAATAATGAAAAATTTTAAATCTCACAAATTTTTAAGGAATGCCAAAGTAGGAAATACGTATTTAAATTTCAAATTTTCAAGGCTAAAAATATTAAATGAAAATTATAATTTAATTTGATTCTTACGCAATTTGAGAGAGACAACTTGTCTAGCTGCCGAAACTCCTTTATCTGTTCGTGCTGCCCTTTGAAACTGTATAATCTGAATTACATCAAAAGCTTCTGAGCTTATAAGATTTGCTTTTAATAAAGCATTGATCAAACTTTCTTCTACGGTATCCATGCCAGGATTTCTTTGCATTCCATAGTAATTTTTTCCAAGATATCCTACCATCATCGCAAAGTTTCGTTTTTTAATTCTCACTTCTCCTTCTACCTTTTGTTTTTTTACCAAATTTTCTTCATTATCGTCCACCTGAACTCGTTTTTTACTATCAGCGATAATCTCTTGACTCTGATGAACTGGAGTTTCAATTTGGGTGGACATTTTTGGAGAAATAATACAGCCTAAAAAATATTAACTTAGATTTAAAAATTATTCTTAAAAACATGAATGTCCTTTTTTTTATCTTCAAATAAAAGAGGAAGTTATTACTGTATTGATTCGGATCCTTATTCAATATAATGATGATAAATTGATAATTTAAAATCATTATAAGAAATCGCAGTATATAATTTACTATTATTTGTTATTCATTCGATTCATTATACATTTTGTATATAATATGTAACCTCGAAAGTATACAGTAAAGTTCATTTTATACGTATACTCACATAAATTGCAGTAATCGCGAAAAATTCCTCTAAACTTAAGTATGCGAAGCATTTATTCAATTATAATAAGGTTAAAATTTATAACTGTACTTTATTAAATACATAAATTATTCAAAAAGAGAAAAATCCTAAAAGTCAAGCCAATCCCAAATTCCACGTGCACGCAATGAAAAGCAATGAAAGTGCGACTTCCCTGAAGTCGACGCCGCAATATGTAAAGCGACACATTACGCGCGAAATTCAAATTTGTTCTAAAAATAATATTTTAATAAATTCATTTTAGAACTCTCTCTACACTATAAGTTTTAAAAGAAAATTCTTGGGAAATAAGA
>JAUEJJ010000013.1:13548036-13569140 GCA_032164275.1 Synergus coniferae | reverse complement strand
TTGGAGAGTTGAGTGTACCTACATGTGACCTACATAAAACATTTGAAGAAAATATGAATAATTACTCAAATGACCGCAAATTTATCACATAAAATTTCCAGTAATGTTTCACTCGATTCTCCAACAATCTATGACCTGCTATGACCAATCCTCTGCAAGAATTTTAAACCGCTTTTTTGTAATTTAAAACATTTGTCTAATCAATAAATCAACACAGAGGAAATGTCCAGACTCAACCAATAATTTCCTAAAGATTTTTCTAGATCTTTTTCGTGATTGGTGAAATTATAATCGGATTGAATCGCGCGCCAAATATTCACCAATGGAAACATTTCTCCAGCGAGTATTCAACGTTCGGTGCGCGCGCAGGCTGCCTCTTTTGGCATCATCCTGATCCATGTCGGCAAAACCGTTTGAAAGTGATTTCTGTGCAATGAAAAGTCGTGTGCCATGCTTTGTAGTGTAATTTCTATAGCGGTTTGAAATAAAAGTTCTGATTGCATCATTTTACGACTGGAAACGGCTTTCATCAAAGTGCAATCATGTTTCGAACAAAAAAGGACGTTGATCGCCACGTTCAAGAAGTATACCGCAAATTAAAGGATGAGAACGAGGTAAGGTTATCCTCCATTGAGGTAATCCAAAGCTAAAGCCATGCAGGGAAACGACGCAAACGCATGAAATTATTTCTATCCACAATGCCGACCTGTTATTTCAGCCTCATACAATAACATTAACGCTTTTTTAATTGCAGAATAATCTAACATTGTATTTTTTTCCCCAATTTTGGAAACTTTCCTGACACCCAGAACAATCTAAATTGTAGTCGATATGACTGATGTGTTATTTTTTCGCGCTCACCTTGAATCGAAATTTAAAAGCAAAAAACGAATCTCGAAGACTGAAAAATGGGGAAATGAGTTTGCGAATTTATTAATCTGAAGCAGAAAATATACTAGAGTCCTCTGATTTTTATATTAAGTCCAACGGTTTCAGAATTTCTCTTCTGAATGATAAATTTTGAGGTTAGAATCCTTCGCGAAGTTCCCGGGCAACTTGACTTTTTTTAAGCGTGTTCCATTTTTTATGTATTGTATATATATATATATAAACATTCAATTTTGCCAAAAAATGACGTGAAAATTAAAAATCAGATGATGTTTGAGGAGAGCTGATATAAAATTAGCAAATGGATTGTTGATTTTTTGTTGGATTGTCATGATAATGTAGAGCTTGTCTTGTGTAAGATAATCTTACAACTTGAAAAAAATGAATAATCTTAATCTAACCTTAATCTTGGAACTCGAGCTGCAAAATATCAAAGTATTGTCCTTGTGCAACGCAAATTAGTAAAAGTGAAAATTCTGCATTTTATTTTAAAAGCATACATTTTGTCCATATCTTGTTTTTAGAGTTGTCAAATTGCTCTGAATCCAAATTTTAAGACTTATAATCTAATGTTGATTTTTCAATTAATTACAGAGGAATCTCCGTTGTTACAACATTGCTAAATTATACTTCCAAGTGCAAGATTATGAATCTGCCAAGCGATACGTGTCAAACTACTTGGAAGTGCGAACAGAATCTGCAGGAGCACACAAGCTTCTTGGCCAAATTCTTGAAGCTCTTGGACAGAAAGAGGATGCTCTTTCTCAATACAGAATATCTCTCGAACTTGAGAGCAGACAAGATGATCTAGTTTTAAAAGGTGGAAAACCATTAATCTCATATGTAAAATATTCAAAGTTCCTTTTTATTAAAACAATAATTAAATCTTTCCACATTTTAGTTTGTGAGCTTCTTGCTGATATGGACGTGGGTGTTGACGCAAACAGAGCAAGGTATTGGGTGGAAAGAGCTGAAGTACAGTTTCCTCATCATCCAATAGTATTCCAACTCAAGGAAAAATTGCTGACAGTAGACAAACCTAATAACGACGGCGAAGATCTTAAATCACTCATAACATGTAAGTTTTAAATTTTCTAAAACTATTCCCATTCCAAAGAAAATAATTCCAACATCCATCATATTTATTGCATTCATTTTCCAGCTGAATTATCTGTAAGACCCAAAGATGTACAACTACGTGTCAAATTATTAAAACATTACATGGATAAAAATAAACTAGACGAGGGTTACAAACACGCGTTTGAGGTCGAGACATCACGCGTCCACAGAGACAATCTTTCGTGGTACCAAGTTTTATGTGACCTACTAACAAAGTGCAAAAATCAGATGAAAAACGACTGGTCCTTTTGGGTTTTTTATATCTCTGCACTGGAAAGGTTCGTTGCCCTCAGTTTGAAAGAGCAGGGTAACATTTTAAATAAATCTCTAGCTGAAGCCACTCAAGCAGTATTCAAGTACGTAAACAAATAATCATTTAATTCAATAATTAATAAATTATCTGCCTAATTTATTAATGTACTTAAATGCCATTTTCAGTTTTGATCAAGCTTTGTATGAAGCAAAGTCCCAAAGCTTCTCAACAAATCCTCTTTTTATGGAAAATATGTTCTCACACATGTGGGGACAATTGCACCTCCACATAGCCTGTTTAATTCTACGTAAAACTAAACGAGAGCAAGGAAGCTGGGGCGAAGCTGGTCGTTTATGTGCTCCACTTTTCCTCACCGCTCTTCACGTAGCACCTATTGATCCCACAGCTCCCTGGGCAGTGCACCTAAAAGAAGAAAGCAAGAATCAGGTTCAACTCTGGTATCATGAAGGTTCCTACCGCTGTAGTCAAGCTGGTCATGTTCTTCAAGACTATGCGAGAGAAGAGCCAAGCCGCCTCCTGGGGAAAATCGACAGATTTTGCTCCGGTGCTTGGAGGGAGCGCATCTTTCAGAGAATTTTTATAAGTAGATTACACCTACAGGTCAAGACTTCCCATTTTTCAACTCACAAAGTACCCAATCCACCTATGAGGCTCTGTACGCAGAACGAGCTCAAAAGATTCGACGAAGTGTCCGAAGAAGTCTGGCCGGCTTCCTTACATCACCAGGTTTGGCTTGGTATCACGAATCGTCCGCGAGGTAATCAGAAAAACACTGGGCCTCATCCTCATGCAACCTCACACCTCTTCCCGGAATTACAATTTTCTGCTTATAATTTGAATCAAGCTGCACCAGACAGTTTAAGCAGACTCGATGTTGACGCTTTTCTAAACGCTGCGGTTCTCTGCTCTTATGTTGCGGTTGAAGAACAGCAAAGAAGTAGTTTCTTGAATCCGGAAAGATTACCGACTTTACCTGCTGATCTTACTAACACACTCTGCACAACGTCTCAAGAAAAATGGTGGGCTTTCGCCTTCCAAATGTACCGAAGATTAGATTGGAGTATAAACGATCTAGGGGAAATTAGACAGGAACTCCAGCGAGGTTTGGAAGTCATAAGATGTATTGGAAATCACGGCCTCCATCCTAATGTTATAGTTCATCTTGCTAGGATATTTCATCAAAGAGCGAAAACTTTAAAAGAAAAGAACCCAGAGCATGGCGACATTCCAGCATTAGAGATTCGTTCTGAGCTTTATTGGTCCGTTGCTATACCCCTTCTCGAGAGAATGCAAAACAATCAACCTTTACGCACCACCAATCAAAAACTGTTTGATTATCAAGGGAAGGATATGAATAGCCTAGATATCATGAATGCGATGGAAGAAGGAAGACTTCTTCTGGTTCAAAAGCACGTGAGGGATAAGGAATATGAGCGAGCAATTGATGCCTTGCAGGTTCTAAAATGTCCGGAAGCATCCTTTGAGCAAGGAAAAATTTACAGGTAAACATTTTTAAGTTTTAACATATAAAATTCGTAGATTTTGAACAACACAAAAACGCATAACTTAGATTTTCGGCGTAGATGTATGCATAATAATCGATTTTTTGTTGTCCTTATCTACAGGAAACTCGCCGACGACCTCGTACATTCCATGCCTAAAGAGAGGTTGACTTCGGAAACAAGATCACAACATGTCATCATATTAACCAAAGCTCGCAATTGCTTCTATCTGACCCTGGATCGTTTACGAAGTCCTGAAGCCGATCAAAAACATCCCTTGAACGCTGAACTCTTCACTCATATCGCTGACATCGAGAACGAGCTCAAAAGAATTGATCCCGATCTTTGGCGAAATGGAGTTAGTCGAAATGACTGTGATGGCATGTCTGAGGAAAGTTATTCCTCCGCCCACAGCAATGAGGAGGTCCCCACCATTAATGCTACTCTCGGCATGGATCGCAGTGTTCACAACTTTCTCCAAACTCCTCAGAGAAACTCCCATCGCACCCCAAAACAATCGAGCACACCCTCCAGACCTCAACATCACGATGTTTTCGAATTATCCAGAAATCGAACCGAAGCTCGTCCCAGTCCCGAAAGGCTTGATGCTCAAATTCGTCAGATGATGTATTTGAAGGAAAACATCGTTCAAACTGTAATGGACCAGAACAAAGCCCTCATGGAGTCTAACAAAATCATGATGGAGAAACTCGAGGAATTAAGGAAAGAAATTTCGGATCTGAAACTCGAAACCCAGAAGCAAAAACATCCACTTGCTGCGAATCACAACCTAGAAGAAGATCTTTACTTGTTCAGTGAAGAGGACTATGGTGAATACAATTATCAGAATTCTGCAGCTCAGCAAACTCAGAATTCCTCAATTTCGGGAAACATTTTTGCTCAGACGCAAAGACATCCTTATTCTAATCTTATCTATCCGCCTGCGTCTCTGCAGGGTCAAGCGATTGGTTATTACCAAGGTGGTCTGCCTTTTAATGATCCTAATCATCATCACATATCTTCGCTCTATGCAGCGAATGTTTATCCTGTGCCTCAAATGTATCCTCGTCATCCTGTTGACCAAAATGTGAACCAAAATATAAGTCAAACTATTGGTCAAACGATGGGGCAACCTATCAGTCAATCAATGGGTCAACCTATCAATCCAGTGACGGGTCAACCGTTAGGCCAACCTATCTCTCAACCAATTGGTCAAGCTATTCCTCAACCGATAGGCCAAACTATTCCCCAGCCAATAGGTCAACCTATCCCTCAACCAATGGGTCAAACGATTCCCCAGATGCCCAAGATGCCTGAAAGTGTTTTACAACAAACTCTTTTCCCTCCAGTTCCACCATTGATTTCGAATCAGCAATATGTTCAACCAATTCCCGTAATCCAGAAGTTAGAAGCTACAAAAATTGATTCACCCAAGGAGCCGATTAAAAATGTTCCTGTGATTAAAGCCCCTCCTGTTAATGTGGTTATCACATCTTCTGATGTTGTCCCAACTACAGTTTCTTCAGTTCAACCGATGATGAGTGTTACAATTCCTGTGCAACACAGATTAGGAGGCACGACGATTACATCAAGCTCTGCCAATGCACCTCACGGTTATCAGATTTCAATGCCTTTACAGGCAATGATTCCCACAACTGTGAATCTTCCTCCATTGTCAGAGACCATGACTATGACGATAACTTCACCGATGACCAAAACCGTGACAGAAACGACTGGCGACAACACGAGCTTTCATTCTACTGGATCCCTGAATAATTCGATTGAGCTCTACACTGAAGTGGAACATGACCCGATTCCAGATTTCGTTCCTGTAATTCCTTTGCCTGATGAAATTGAAGTCACAACTGGAGAAGAAGATGAGATTACATTGTTCAGTGCTAAAGCGAAACTTTTCAGATTTTCTGACAAGGAGTGGAAGGAAAGAGGAATTGGCAACGTAAAATTGCTGAAAAACCAAGAAGGCAAAGTTCGTTTATTGATGAGGAGAGATCAAGTCTTCAAGATTTGTGCTAATCATATGTTGCTAAGGGATATGGAGTTGACGCCCATGAAGAATAATAGCAAAGCCTGGATTTGGGTAGCAAATGATTTTGCTGATGAGGAAGTTAAGTTGGAAAAATTGTGTATTAAATTTAAGACTGAAGAGGAAGCGACATCTTTTAAGGAGTGTTTTGATAAGGCGAAAATGAGTTTGCCAATATCACCTGAAAAACCGAAAGAGAGTTCGAAGAAGGAAGATAATAAGAATGTTGAGACTAAGACGGAAACCAAGGCGGAGACTAAGACAGACAAACCTGTTATTAAATTTGGAGGATTTTCGTTTGCTTCTCAACCGATTGTGAAGAAGCCTGTTTCGACAGAAGAAAAGAAGGTTCAGAAAGAAGAGCCTCTGAAAGTTAGTCCCTTTGCACAATTTTCTTTCGGAAAAAGTGATGCTGACAAGAATGGGACGAGAGCATTGGGCTCATCACTTCAAGGATTTGGATCTCCAAGTACGGCTTCTCAATCTCCTCCTCAAAAAGGTAAGTATTGTTTTAAATTCTCTATTCAGGTCTAACTTAGAATTTAAAAGATTTAAAAATTTAAAAATTGTAAAGTTCTAAAACATTTTAAAACTGGTAATATTGCAACTGGTGATAAGCAGAACACTATTCTACATTAAAAAAATTCGATTTTTTTTATTGTTAATTTAAGAGTGTATCTTATTAAAAAAATAAATTTAATTTGAAATTAGATTGAATACAATTTCCAAATACACTTTTAAAATTAAATTTTAAAATTCCCTCTTTAACTTAAACGGATATCCTGTTTAACAATTCTGTTGCTTTTGTAAATCAAAACAAACAGAGGTCACAATCATTGTGTTTTCTATCTTGCATGAATGCGGTGTAACGTTTCGTTATTAGTTATTACTTTGAGAGTATTAACCTCATTTTTAACGATTATTTTTTGTTTATTCACTAAAAGCCACAAGTAAACCACCTATGGTAGAAGAAACAATTCCAGAGAAAGATATCGTCGAAGCTGTTATTCAGGAAGAAGAAATATCCATATTTTCTCAGAAGGCGGGTCTCATGCACGTAAGCAGTAGTACAACCTCTTGGGAGGACAAAGGCACAGGACAAATAAACGTACGAAAAGATTTTATTTTTATTTAGAAATTCATATAAATGTTTTATTAATTCTTTTCTAAATTTTCGCTCTGTTTTTAACTTTTAATCTTTATTTAAATTGTTTGATTTATTTTCAGGTATTTTTTAACCCCAAATTGGCAAAGATGCGTCTTGTTATGTTGTCAGACATTAATTCGACGGTTTGTTGCAATCAATCAATCCTTCCTGATATGAAATTTTCATTTAGAGCAACTAGTGATTCAGTTATTAATTGGGCTGTTCCAAACAGCAGTAAACCTAACAAACCAGATGTATTTGCTATAACATTCAAAACACATAAACAGGTACAGTATAGTTTTCAATTACTTGATATTGAAATTTACTTTGTGACCTAACCATTTATTTTAAAATGTTTTTTTCAAATTGCAGGCACAACAGTTTTTGGAGACAGTACAAACCCACCAACAAACATTAAGCCAGACACGAATTCCTGCTGGTCAGAGTGTCGACAGGAGTAAAGCTAGCGACAAAAAAGAACCTTTATCAGTCGTATTCAAACCCGCAGCGGGAAGTTGGGAATGCAAGATGTGTTACGTCAGAAATGATGAAGGAAAATCAAAGTGCCTAGCCTGCAATAATCCAGCTCCTGGCAAATCAGAGGAATCAAAACCGGCTCCTGTGAGCCAAGTTCAAAATACTTCCTCACAACCGAAGTCGTTCTTTGATCAATTCAAACCAGCAGCTGGTTCCTGGACTTGCGAAGGTTGCTATATGGTTAACAAGAGTTTTGATATGAAGTGCCCTGCTTGTGATTCACCAAATCCATCAGCACCAACTAAGCCTGCGATTCAAACTCAGCCTCCATCCTCTCAAGTGAAACCACTTTCTGAATTGTTCAAACCCGCGGCTGGTTCATGGACTTGCCAAGGATGCTATATGGTCAATAAGGACTGTGACTTACATTGTCCTGCTTGCGAAGCTCCTAAGGATCGATCAATTCCGCCGAAACCGAAGACGAACATTTTCGGTACCAGTACCGAGTCTTCGACTCCAAGTCCATTCACATTCGGCATTCCACATGCGAACAAGGAAGCTTCTAGCACATTCCCATTCTCGATATCGAATGCTAATAACAAAACTCAAGGTAAGAATGACCACAATAGTTACATACTTTGTTTTTGAAAAATTTAAGTATTAGCTGAGGTTTATTAAATCATAATTAAAATAATTTAATTTGTTTTTCAGGCTCTGCTGATGCCGAGAAATCCAGCATCTCATCAATATTTGGAGAACCCAAAAAATCTGAACCCATCAGCACCAACTTTACTTTTGGTATTTCACAAAGACCAAAAACTCCACCAAATACGGAAGGAGCTTACGTTTTCGGATCTCCAGGAAAGTCCTTCGATTTCCAGTTCAATGCAAAAGCCCCCGTTAAATCACCCGGAGGTGGAGAAACAAGCGAGGATGAGGTCGTTGAGAGTGATGATATCTATTTTGCTCCAGTAATTCCTTTACCAGACAAAGTCGAAGTCAAAACTGGTGAAGAGGAAGAAGAAATTCTCTACAGTCACAGAGCCAAACTTTTCAGATTTGATGTCAATACCAAAGAATGGAAAGAACGTGGTTTAGGAGACATTAAACTACTAAAACACAAACAGAATAAAAAACTCAGACTTGTGATGAGACGAGATCAGATTCTTAAATTGTGTTTGAATCACGCAGTGACATCAGATCTTGAAATCTCTGCAAAAGATGACAAAACATGGATGTGGTCGGCTGCTGATTACAGCGAAGGTGAAATTGAATATTCACAATTCGCTTGTAGATTCAAGACGCCAGAGATTGCTGGAGAATTCAAGTTTGCATTAGATAAAGCACAAAATAACGAAGAATCTAACACGGAAGTAAATAAACTTAATCTAAGTGAAAAATCCAGTCCGCCTAGCAAAACAACATCTGAGGATATTGAAATTGTCTACGAACTGAAAGTAACTGATCAGGAAAAGGAAGAAGCTCGTAAATTGCAGCTACCAGAGAATTTCTACTCTTATAAATACAAGGAAGATTGTCCAGGATGCATTGGTTGTAAAGAACCCAGCAAATCTCTTTTTGAAATCAAACCTGTCGAAAAAGCTGTGAGGGTTCTTGACTTTAGTAAATCGGATTCGCTCGTAACTCAAAAGCTTTCCGAAAACTCTCCTGTAGCAAAACCATCTGCATCGTTTTCTACTCCTACCTCGCAACCAGTTTTTAGTTTCATGGGATCAGGAAACAAACCAAGCACTGGATTATTTGGCACTCCTACAGCTTCTATAATTCCTGCCGTTACTCCAAACAAGAGTGAAACTAACGAAAAACCATATACTGGTTTTGTATTTGGAGGCTCTTATACTAATACGGCTGCTGAAGGACAAAAAGAAATTTCGACTTTCAAAAAATCAGAGTTACCTTTAGAGAATCTGAAAATCTGTAGTCCTTCGACAAAACTTCCAACAACACCTGCAGCTAGTAGTTTTAGTTTTGCGGATGGAGTAAAGTCCGCCACACCGATTTTTGGCGCGAAATCGTTGACTACCCAGGGTAGTGAAAAATCTATATTCAGTGGATCACCTAATTCTGGTTCGATTTTCGGAGGTACTACTTTTGGAGGACAGAAAGATTCTACTGCTCCTGTAAATACCGCAGAGTCGTTAAATTTTGGCGACGCATTGCACAATAAAGTCGCACTCCCTACGTTATTTGGAGGACTTACACAAAATTTAACCTCTACAACAGCTACGGTGTTTGGGACTCAAACGGGATCACTTTCGTTCTCTCTAAAAAATACGTCAACTACTCCTACTTCTTCTTCTGGATTTGGAACAACCACTAACGTGTTCGGAGGAAGTTCTTCAATATTCTTATCTGGAGGATTGGCAACTGCAGGAAGTAATACCACATTTGGAAATTCAACAGGAAACATCTTTGGTACGAAAAAAGCAGATGAAGGAGATAAAATCAGTTTTCTACCAACGGATAATGCTGTCTCGTTCTCCTCACTTGCTGCTAAAAGCGAACAAAATGTTTTCAAAGTTGGTGAGTGATCACTTATTTCTGTACTTTTATATTGTAGACAATATCATTTTTTTTAATATTGAAGGTGTTTAGGTTCTAACAAATTCTATTAACTAGTTGTGATTCCTATTTCAGAATGTTTCGATGTCTTTTGATAATTGATGGATTAATTAAAAATTATTCCCATTGCAGATCCGAACTTCGCATTTGAGGGAGCAGGAACTTCAGTCTTCGGACGTAAGTCAACTCCAGGAAAAAATTCCATAAATACACCAAAAAAGAATGAAAATGATGCGAAACAAGAAGATGATGAAAATGAAGAAGAGGGCGAGGAGAATGATCAAAATCATGATCCTCACTTTGAACCTATCATTCCTTTGCCAGATGCTATTGAAGTCCGAACTGGAGAAGAAGATGAAGAGAAAGGTATAATATGATTCAACTCCATACGTACTTTTAAACCTTATAATTTTAGAGTTTGAATCTGTTCACTTTTAACTTATTAAACGTTTTGTGTTTCAGTTTTTTGCCAAAGGGCTAAGTTGTACCGATACGACAATGTCACGAAGGAATGGAAAGAAAGAGGAGTAGGCGAGATGAAAATTCTTCATCACGCGGAACGTGGTACTTACAGAATTTTACTTCGCAGAGAGCAGGTTCACAAGGTCGTTTGTAATATGCTACTGAAGGCAGACCTCGACTTCCAACCTCTCCAAACCTCAGACAGAGCCTGGATGTGGGCTGGTATGAACTTTTACGAAGGTGAAACAAATCTCGAAAAATTGGCCATAAGATTCAAGAACCCAGAATTGGCAACTGAATTCAAGGAGGCCATTGACAAGGCGATGCTGGCTCTTCAAGATAGGCCAAGCACCAATCAAGGTAGTTAATCTCCAGGAACTTATTGGAATACTTCTTAGTATTTTATTTTAATTCTTAACGCGTTTCTAGTAAACCTGTATTATCCTCGTATTTCTCCAAACTTTTGTTAGTTTCTTAAGAATATACAATTACGCTTTATAAGGTTGATAGTTTACAAAATGAAAATCCTTAAAAATTATGTTGTATATTTTCATTCTGATAAAGTAGATTTTAGGACGTTTTAATTTTTTTTTTTTTTGTTTTTATTATTGGACGTGCGTTTTACACGGACTTTAATAAGAATAATCATTTTCGACCTATCAACCTTTTTGTATTCTACTTTATTTCTTTCTGTTATTCTTATAAACTGGGTTATTTCTTTTATGTCTTTGTATATATAAGAAAAATAAAATTTCTGCGGTATAAACTTTGGTGTTTACATTTTTTGTTATTAGCTTTCGTTTATCAATTTTTAATTCGTTCTTTATAGATTGTTCAACTGTAAGTAAATGTTTATTGTGGAATTGAATTTATTCAAATTGTTTTACATGATTGTCGGTCGATTTTCACAGGTAATTTTAATGCTCTCTGGTTATATTCCCTTTTAAATTCATGACCTAGAAAATGTCACATGTAAAATGTTATTAATTTAAAAAAATTTGATCCTTTTCTGTAGATGGAAATGATAGTGAAAGTGCTCAATTAGCAGAATACGAACAGGAGGAAGAGGACGACGAGGAATATGGTGAGGAAGGAGAAGAGGATGAGGAAGATTTAGACTGTGAAGAAGTCGAAGATGAAGAAGAACATTCGGTCATGTTTGAGAAACGAGCAACTTTGTTTGTACAAGATTTTGAAGACCAAGTTTGGAAAAATCTTGGTATGGGAAGTTTGAAGGTTGTCTACGATTCTGAAATCTTTGGCTCTCGAATCGTCATGGAAGTTGATAACAGTGGGGAAATTGTCAGCAATACTGTTATTAGTATGGACACAACCATGCAGGTAATTCGAATATTACTTCTATTGTTTGAAGAATAATTATTTATTACCAAAGGATTTTTTCTTATTCAGTTGTTTTTAAATATAATTGGTATAATATCTTTAAATTTTACTTGTTGAAGGTTAATGGAAAGGAGTGTATATGGACAGCTTTTGATTATGTTTTGGATCCTCCAACGAAACGACTGTTGAAAGCAATCTTTTCTTCTCATCATTGTGCTGAAGAAATGTACATGCATTTTGAAGATGTAAGTCAACATCTTCACTTTTAATATCAGACAATTTTTTTAATATATAGAATTGAAAAAACTATCAGAGAATTTAAGAATTTTGCTTTTGACATGAATTTAAAGTATAAATACATAAATACAATTTTTTAGGGTCAGGATTATGCAAGAGGAGTAGACATGAGAGATCCACCAACAAATTAGATTCCCAGAGAAGAATAGAAGTGGCATATGAACCGATAAAAAAAAAAACTTTGTGATGAAACATATTACGTAGTAAATAATTATTAATAAGTTTTTAGTGTAAAGGTGATATTGATCTCCTATAATTATGATTGAGAGCATCTTGCTTGCTGTTCATATTTCTTTTAGTTGAAACCCGTTACACTTGAAATTTTACTCGACTGCTCTAGATTAATTAATTTTTTTCCAATAATATTGATTGTGAGATAATTCAGATATACTAAATTCTGAAATGGGTTATCCTCAGGAAAACGTAAAAAAATGTCTCATTATAAAATCAACGCGAAAAGGCTTTGTGATTGCAGGAAGGGTCGTTTTTTTGTCGTTCGCCAAAAATATTTCAACTATTGGCCCGTGATAATCGTATTTAAAAATACTTATATTTTATTTATAATAATAGGAGTCATTGTATAAATTATTTTACGGAACTTTATCATAAATTTCGCAATGATACAATTATTAAATTAATAAAGAGGATTTCCCAAACGTAGCAAACCGGTTTTTTCTTTAATGATTCCATTTCCTCTTTCAGAAAATTAAATATTTCAATTTAAAACTTTTGAAATTAATGTTTCTAAAGTAAATGTAGAAAAAATGAAAATAAGTAAGTATAAAATAAATCAATCTATAAAAAAAAATTGATATTTGTTAAGTCGATGATGATAAAGTTTAAATAAACATGTTTTCTTGCCAATTTTCTTAATAAACTGAGTAACTAGTACAAGACTACAAGGCTTCAAAAATAAGCTTCTTTAAACCCCTCCATGCCTCACCAAATGCTTTTCCAGTGGGTCAGTGATAGTGTCAGTTGGTGTCAGTGGACTTTGAACTCTTGGCTGTTATATACCAAAGATATTAGGTAGTATATAGGCACAAGTATATACATACACATTCTATCAGACTTCATAGTTCAGACGATAGCGAATGAATGTAAAAGGCTCGTGTACGTCGCGATTTGTATTTTAACTTATTTTATTTTTACTTTGTTTGTGACGGTGTAAAGTTCAGTTACAAAAATGTCTGCAACAGTAAAAGGTAAGAATATCGTACTTTAATAAAAAATTCCGTGCTTCCTTTGTTTACAGCCATGTGAATATTTTAACAGTCTTTTATTAATTTTTAGAATAGTACAAAAAATGTGTTTTTAAACAAAATGATTCTTCCTAATGAAGATGTACTTTATATTGAGAGCAACAAGTGGCTTATGAAACGGTTTTTTCTTTTCTTTACAGAAAATTTATAGGCTAGTTTTTGGAGTTTTCGATTTTTCTACAAGCATTTTCCTTTTTTTCGATGATATAAAAATATTATGTTTATTACACTTTTGTTTGATATTTTGATCTAAGTGACTGGCAATTTTGAAAGCAAGATAAAGCTCTAAGTGGGCAAAAGAAGTTCAAAACGAGTCATTAATGATAATTATCATATACTCCAGAATGAGTCAAAAAAATTTGTGACTCAAAAATGAGAAAAAAAGATTTGTTTAGGGCTTTGGATTTTATAAAATATAGTAGGAAAATTTTCATTTTAGCATCATGAATTTTACATAAATTTAAATTTCAAGATAATTATGTATAGTATAATTATGAGCTTTTTTAATAATGCTTGATAACAATTTCGAATTTCTTATGATAATTAAAGGCATTAAATTCACTTTATCAATAAGTATAATAAACATTATACATTCATCAGCTTTAAATATACTAAGATTGAGAAATGAAATGATTATAAGGCGGTTATCTAACTTCTCAAAAGTTCTCAAAAGTTGAAGAATTTGAAATTAATTAAGAAATTTTTTTAAAGGAGTTTTCATCGTGGGTGCTAAACGCACACCATTTGGAAAAATGGGAGGGATGTTTGTAAACAAAAGTGCAACGGACTTGTCGGTTGTTGCTTCAAAAGCAGCAATTGAAGCTGCTGGAGTTCAACCAGAAAAAATTGACAGCGTGGTTTTTGGCCACGTTTTGATGGTAGGCACAAAGTCAATATTAAAAGTGAATTTAGAAAATAGATACCTCATGATTTGAAACGTAAAAAACATTAATTATCTACTACTTTTTAGAATTCTTCAGCCGACGGAGCTTTTTTACCACGTCACACCCTCTTAAAATGTGGAATTCCTCTAGATAGACCAGCACTTGGAGTCAATAAACTTTGTGGATCTGGATTTCAATCCATAGTTAATGGACTTCAGGTATAAATTTATTTAATCTCATATGCACACGTAAATGATTAAATTTTAAATTTATTAAAATATTATTTTCTCTACTTCAGAGTATTTTTGTGGGCGAGTCAAAAATTGTTTTAACAGGAGGAGTTGATAACATGAGTCAAACTCCTTTTGTAGTTAGAAACGTGAGATTTGGAACAGCTTTAGGACAGAAATATGAATTCGAAGATGCTCTTTGGCTTGGACTTATCGATACCTATTGCGGTTTGCCTATGGGAGTTACAGCAGAGAAACTTGGTGCAAAATATGGAGTAACGAGAGATGAAGTAGATCAATTTGCTTTAAGAAGCCAGAAACTCTGGCAAGCTGGTGAGACTTTGAAGCTTTTAGTTTACAATTAAAGAAAACATTGAAATTCAATCTAACATTTGGCACATATAAGTATCTACAAAACTGCAATTAATAATGTTACAGCAAATGAAGCTGGACGTTTCAAAGCTGAGATAGCTCCTGTAACCGTGAAATCAAAGAAGGGAGAAATTACTGTCGAAGTTGATGAACATCCACGTCCACAATCTAAAATTGAAGATTTCTCAAAATTGAAATCGATATTCCAGAAAGACGGTTTAGTTACTGCTGGATCAGCTTCTGTAAGATCAATATAATATTAAATGAATAATATTAATGAATATTAACATCATTATTAAATTAAATATTTTTTCCAGGGAGTTTGCGATGGTGCTGGAGCAGTAATTCTCGCCAGCGAGGAAGCTGTCAAATCTGAAGGACTTACGCCCTTAGCTCGAATTGTAGGATATTCTTTAGTAGGTGTAGAACCAAGCATTATGGGAATTGGACCCGCTCCTGCTATTAAAAATTTGCTCAAGATAACTGGAAAGACTTTGAATGACATCGAGATCATAGAAGTAATTTTATTTCTATTTTATATTATACTTTTAACTGTTTTTTTTTAAATTTAAGTATCCAAATTTTATCCTTTAATTTATATAATAATTTTTTACTAGATTAACGAAGCCTTTGGAGCCCAAACCTTGGCTTGTGTTAAAGATTTACAGTTGGACATGAACAAATTGAATGTAGACGGTGGTGCCATTGCTCTTGGACATCCTCTTGCCGCTTCAGGATCAAGAATCACAGCACACATCGTTCATGAGCTTAGGTAAATCGAAATTTATTATTTATTATTACTTAACTTGATTTAACATAAATCTGTATTTTTCAGGAGGAGGAAAGCTAAATTCGGTATAGGATCTGCGTGCATTGGAGGAGGCCAAGGAATTGCAATTATGGTTGAAGCTCTTTAAAGTTTCAAATATATGTAACTGGAGCTTCTAAAAGGAAGTCATTACAAAAAAGTCACTGTGAAGTCACTTTTTTCTCAAAGTTTAGATTACATTTTGTGCGTACGTACTATATTTTCTTTATAAAATGCAACTCAAAAGTAATGTTATAAATTAAGTTTATGCCGTAACTATTTTTCTTGTAAAAAGATTAATTAGATGGCCGTTGTTAACTTTATTTTTGTAATTTTAAATTTATAAATATTTTTATACATTTGCAGATTATAAATACATTATTAAAAACATATGCAGAAATGGTGAAAGTATTTATTGAGTAAAATAGAAAATTTAAATACCGTGTCATTTGAACGATAAAAATGGTCTGTCTCTTTCACTCTTATGAACTTTCTGTAGGCAAGCTGCTTACCCCCCCCCTGTCGGAAAAAAGAGCTCTTAATATGCACACGTAAGGACGACACATATTAACAACATAAAAATGTGTGAATTATTTAATTGATTACACACACAGCAACTCTTTCTATAACGTATATTACATCAAAATTTATTTCTAACATATATATTATATCCTCAGAAGATCCGAATTCAAAGCAATTTCATTTTCTTCAAGCACACTTTCACTCTCCTTTTTCAAAATTCCAGATAAAAATTGACTGCGAAAAATACATCTCCAAGGAGAATGTTGTTGCACCTCCTCTACAGCTCTTTGAAAACTTTTTGCAATTTCCGAATTTAAAAATCGACACCCTACCAAAAAACATTCCAATTCTGCATTCTCAATCTCTACATATCCTCTAAAAATCCACGTTGATTTATTTTTCAACTTCAATTCAAAATTACTTCCTATTTCACATTTTACAACAATCCTACCTTTCAATTCATCTGAAACTGCGTAAATTAATGTTTTCTGAAATTCCTGAAATCGTTTTCTTTTAATAGAGACAATCCCTGGAAGTGCAGTTAATCTTTTCCATTCTTTACAATGATTATCAAATTTATACAAATCAGCTTTAGAAGAATAAAGTGCCCCTTTACTAAATTTTGTTTCAGAAAGTTCAGTCTTATTCCTGAATTTTAATATATTCGGTGCACCAAGCCAAGAAAGGTCCACGTGAGATGGAAAATCGGTTCCTAGAGCTAGTGAATATTCTTCTGATTCTGTTTCATATAATTTCTGCAAAATTTTCAATTCGAATTCATCACTCGAAAGTTCAATTGAATAATTATCTTGAATTCTTTTCACTACATTTTCAAACTCTTTTGCAATTTCTGGATCTTCGAATCTGCTCGCTAATAAAGAATATTTCGCGTTTTCGTTCAAATTTGTTCTCCAGATGAAAGTTTTTGGATCCTTTTCTATCAATTGAAAATCTAATGTTATTTTTGAAACAAATTTTTCCTCCGAGTCCTCAGGCTTGATCATAATCATTATATTTGATATTTCTGCATCCCTTACTATCCTCATCATTCCTGCACCATTATCTTCCCATTTTTTGATAACGGCATCAAAACCATGAAACTCGACAGTTTTGAACTCGCTCAAAATTTCAATTCTTGATTTACCATTTGAAGAACCCTTCTCAGAGGAAATTGAGAAAGAAGAAAGAGAAATGGAAGAAACTGTTTTTGGAAATTTACTCAAGGTTTCTGTCAATTCTGTTTCAAGAGGATCTTCTTTTGATGTACTGGGAAGGCAGCAATCATTAAAATCTGGATGACTTACTTCATCCTTTAATTCAGTAATTTCATATTCTCCAGGAAAATTTGATACCAAGGCAGTCTGATTTTCTTCAAGAATAATTTCAAACTCTTTTTTGAAAAGTGCACTCATGTAATCATCTCGAAAAGCACATCTTGAAGGTGCATGTACTTGAACTTGAATCACAGATTCCATAAAACTTCTCGCAACTTTTGAACTTATAAATCGACATCCAATCAAAAGACTTTTTACACCTTTCTCATATTTTTTATACCCTCTCCACATCCAGGTTCTATCATCAATAGCAATTAATTCGATATCTACTGTTATTTCGTGTCTCACAAAATCTTGATCTTCTATAACTGTGAGAACTGTTTGTCCAGTACTTTCCAAATTTTCAATTTTCACCACCGCTAACACAATTTTACTCCATTCTTTGGTACCATAGTCAAATTCGCGCACTTCAGCCGTGCATTGAAAAGAATCTCCCTTATTATAAAAACTTTGATAGTATTTTCCATTTATTAAATCATCCCAAGATGGAAAATTTGTAAACAAAGCAGCTTCTTTTTCTAGAATCTCTCTCTCGTGTATTTTTCTGATAATTTCCAATCGAAAAGTCAGATTTTCAAAACCTGTTGTCTCTCCAACTTGGACGTATTTAACAGAATTATTGAATTTTCTGGCTGTTTCTGGAGTCGAAAATCTACAAGCTATCAAGTTACATTCTTTGTATTCTGAATTTTTTGTTTGTAGTGAAACTCGAAGCATCCATGTTTTTTCATCTTTGGCGATTAACTCAAAATCCTGAGTTATTTTCCGGGTAAAATTGTAGGGATATGAAGCCTCTGTTTTTATTATGATGAATGATCTTTTTGGTTTTCCAAATTTTTCGATGGAGAGGGATCCTGAGATACTTTCAGCCCACTCTCGAGTTAGGAAATTGTAGAAAAATATTTCTACTTTGTAATCACTTGTGTGGTCTTTTAATTCATCGGGTGATGGAGACGATTGCGATGTTAAATTTGAACCTGTGATGAATTTTCTGAAGAGATTCATCATCTTCAAAGGCGTTGAGGTCGATGAGGATTTAAATCACTGAAAAAAATAGAATATTTATTATGATGTTTATCTTAATTTTATTATCAATCATTATATGGCATTATCATCTTCAAATAGTATTATTTTGTTTAAAGCTGCAAAAATTAAAATCAAGAAAATTTGTGTAATTTATTATGTGAGACTAAGATAATCTTTTAAATACATACATAATTGTCTGAATGTATATATATATGTATAAAGTGCGCAAAAACATGATAAAGTCTAATGCTCGTAATGTGTACACTGTACACGCGAGCTTGAAACAAAAGTAAATCTGTATAGCACTTAATGTGCTGTACAGATTATTATTACTATTATTATTATTATTATTATTACATGCAACTAAATTTTGATACTAATATACAATTATAAAATAAAACTATTCTACATATATAATAATATTGTAAGTGTGAATAATATGAACTTAATATTAATTTCGCCACATCATACAAGTTAAAGATCTTGAATTAAAAAACATTTAAAGTTTCATAATAAATCTTAATCAATGAAATTAAATAAATAATATATATATATATCACATTCTATAAGAAATATATAAAAGGAAAAAGACTTACACAAGCATCAGTTGACCAAAGAACTTCCACGTGGTGACTGAGAAGATTGCTTATAATCGTACATGATTTGCTCCTTCCTCTACTTTGTCTCATTTTATTGAATGTCTTCAAAATAGATTCAAAGTTTTATTCAAGATACAGTTGATCACTCTAGTCATCTATCTGATAAAGTGCATCTATTACCTGATAATTCCTTATCTAAAGTAAGCGAACTCAATTTATCCATTATCAGCGATAAATTATACGATGGGCGTATTTTTCTCAATAAAAAAATTGTATATTTTTGTTTTACTACACATTTTATAGCATGATTATTATATAAATTCAAATATTTATTTCTCAATAAATAAAAAGAAATAAATTTAGAATTTAATGAAATGGTTAATATTTAAATAGTACCTGTTTTTTTATGTATTTTTCAATAATCAAATGCTTTATGAAAACAGTTTTTTAATTTAAATATGCGTCCCGAAAATACAAAATTGACTAAATAAATTTAAGCGTATTTTAATTATATTAGTATAATAATTAATACGATAATTATACATTTAAAAAGCCCTCGAATAGCACCACTGTGTTCTGAAGAATTCCTTTTTTTATACTGTGACGTTGTAAAAGTTACAGTTGTGAAGGGACTTATATTTACCAATTTTTCTATTGACATGTAAAAAAAACTACAATTCAAATTTTTATGTTTTTAAATATGTATTCTATATATGTGAAAATAAACAAAACATGTTTAATATTACTGTGTTAAATATCCTTATTTATATTCATATAAAAATAATATTAAAAAAACATTTAATTAATTTAAACCATCAGGCATCAAAATTTCATCCAATGTATTTAATGATTTAATATTTAATAACGCGCTATTAGTATAACGCCTTTTTTTTTGCCGCCGTGCAACTACACAATGTGTCTGAGAGAGCGCGTCGCTGATGGAGGGACCGAAAGTTTTAGCAGAATTAATAAATGACGAAGCGTGAGCCAGCCACTGACGACGACAAATAATCAATTAAAATCGAGTATTATAAGCTTTCGGCATCAGGGGATCAATAAAAATCGTATACTACTCCTAACCAAATCCTAACTACACACGGCCATAAAATTGCATAAAATGGAACATCAGTACCTGCATTTTCTGGCCTTGGATTGTAATATACTATTGAATTGCGCGCCAAATTATGACCAATGGCAAAAGCTTTAATAGCAAGCACAAAGCACAAAGAAAGACGCAAAATCGCGAACTGAAAGCTTTATAAGTGAAGGGAAGAAAAAGTAAATCAGTTTTAAATTATTTGTAGATAAGACAAGTATATTTATTAACACTGTACTGAGAATATATACTTTAGACGTCGAGAGAAAACCGCACGTGATCGTCTCGAGAATCTGTCTGTTTTATTCTCGGTTTTATTGCCTTCGAGGCTTTGAAAGGTATCTGCCGTGACGGCCGTGAGTCGTGACCGACCATAAGAGGAACGCTCGGTATGCGCCGAGTTACGCATACACCCAAAAATGACCTTGTTGGAAAATTACCAAAATTACAATTGGCTATTGCATTCGAGTGGTGACTCACTAGAGACACCCATGGTTATTTGAAGTATTTTAAGCATTTTATATAAATTGCTAACATATTTTGTTACGCCGGAACAAATACGCATCTTTCAATTAAAAATGTATAAGCATTCATCCACTCAAACATGTCTGACTTTTTATATACCTGAAGGATCATAGTATTAAAAGAGAAAACATTAAACTCTATAATATTTTTAAGACTAGGACTCAACACTATCGATCTTTATATTTACAACTTATTTGAATTAAGCCGCGCATTTCGCGGTAGCGACAGGTAGCGATAACACGCTCCTAGCGACTGTATTGTGTACTCATGCGCTCGTTACATGACGTCATGACCGCGTCAGAACCGCGTGGT
>JAUEJJ010000013.1:13529893-13547936 GCA_032164275.1 Synergus coniferae | reverse complement strand
CCGCGTGGTATAGCGACTATGACTATAGCGTGTGTTATGGTTATGATATTCAAAATAACCTATAAATTCTAAAAAAAACTGTAAGCAATTATGTATATTATATATTAAAAAGAACTTTTAAGTTATTGGTTCATATTTCATTATAACCACTGACATAGATCGTGCTAGTATTCGTTACACTCGTCGGATAGTTTCTTTAGACTTAAAGGGCTGAACCAATTAATAAATATGTCGGGTTCGTGCATCGACATCATCGATGATATAGAAGATTTAATTTCATCCCAAGATATCACTCCAAAAGAAAGATACAGTAACAAGAAAAAAGTTACTGTACGAGCAAAACGAAACCAAGATCAAGAAGAAGAAGTTTCAGAGCCTCCAACTTATTCTAGCATAATCCCAGGTAATTAAATTTGTATTTAATTGTGTTATTATTAAACTTAAAGTAGGGTTACCAGATGGGTCGGGCAATAAAACTGTAGGACACTGAAATATTTTTCATGTGAACACTAGAACAGATAAAGCTAAAACAGGACATGCCCCGAAAAAGTAGGACCTCTGGTAACCCCACTGAAGAAATTCAGTAAGTTTTTTTATTGTACTTTTATTAGACTTAGTTAAATAAGGAATAGTTTGGTAAAAATAATACAAAAATTAACAATTAATTATTTTAGGCACTCAAACTATATTTGTAAAGACTTGGGGATGCACCCATAACAGTTCAGATAGTGAATACATGGCAGGTCAACTGGCTGCCTATGGGTACAAGTTAACAGAAGATAAAAATCGTGCAGATTTGTGGCTTCTAAATTCGTGTACTGTTAAAAATCCAGCCGAAGATCACTTTAAAAATGAAATCGAGGCTGGCAGAAAGCTTGGAAAGCATGTCGTGGTTGCTGGGTAAGATTAATTTTAATTAAAATTGGAAGCTAAACTAAACATAAGTTAAGCTACAATCGAAAGATTGTTTAAATTGTTTAATTTCAGATGTGTACCGCAAGGTGCTCCAAAATCCGGATTCATCCAAGGCCTAAGCGTGATCGGAGTTCAACAAATCGACAGAGTTGTCGAAGTCGTAGAAGAAACCCTGAAAGGAAACACAGTTCGCTTTTTAGGACAAAAGAAGGAATCGGGGAAAAAAGTAGGTGGTGCGTCTCTCGATCTTCCTAAAGTTCGAAGAAATCCTCTGATTGAGATCATAGCAATTAACACTGGCTGTTTGAATCAGTGTACTTACTGTAAAACGAAACATGCGAGAGGAGAACTTGGAAGTTATCCTCCTAACCAAATCATTGAGCGAGCAAAGCAAGCTTTTGAGGAAGGTGTTTGTGAATTATGGTTGACATCCGAAGATACAGGAGCTTATGGAAAGGACATTGGCACCAACTTGCCAGAATTACTATGGAAATTAGTAGAGGTGATACCAGAAGGTTGCATGATGCGAATCGGCATGACAAATCCGCCCTATATCCTTGAACATTTAGAAGAGATTAGTAAAATTTTGAAGCACCCACGAGTCTATAGTTTTCTTCACGTTCCTGTCCAATCCGGAAGTGATCAGGTTCTGTCAGATATGAAAAGAGAATATAGTAGAGCTGATTTTGAACATGTAGTTGAATTTCTAAAATCGAAGGTCCCAGGTGTTACAATTGCGACTGATATTATTTGCGGATTTCCAACCGAAACTGATTCAGATTTTGAAGAAACGATGACGCTCTGCAAAAAGTACAAGTTCCCGAGTTTATTCATCAACCAGTTTTTCGCAAGACCAGGAACTCCAGCAGCCAGGATGGCGAAGATTCCTACTCAAGAAGTAAAGAAAAGGACAAAGAGACTTTCAGATTTCTTCCAAACTTATGAACCATATGGACACAAAGTTGGTTCTGTGCAGAAAGTTCTTGTAACTGAAACTTCGCATGATCAAATCCACTTCGTTGCTCACAATAAGTTTTATGAACAGGTTTTGGTTCCTATGAAGGAAGAATTCATGGGAAAAATGGTGACTGTTCAAATCGTTTCGGCTAGTAAGCATTCGATGAAGGGAGAACCCCTTGACAAGGGAGTTTCGCCGGCTTTGAAACCAAGCTTAAGGAAAGGAATTGTCTCCGGAGTTCCTGTGGAAATGCAACCCTCACGTTTCAGAATCTTGGCTGTGATTGGAATATTTTTGGCATTATTCGCTAGAATTTTATGGAAGTTTTTCTCAATAAATTTTTAAATATGAGATATGATTTATTTCTTTTAACTTATTGAGTAAACAATTAGAGACTAATATTATAAATTTTATTAATAATATTAGAGGCACATAATGGGAATTAGAACCAGAAATAAAAAGATAGGTTTGAATATTATTAAAAATTTACTAAACAAAGATTAATTCAGATACACTAATTGTTCTCGATTATGAAGTAAAACACATGAACATTAGATATTAAATTGAGCATCTTTAGTGTATCATTTCAGAATTTGCATCCTTAATCAAAGCGTAGTGACAATAGTAATCATAAGTCAGCTAGAAAAATATGACGATTTTCTATTAACTTATTGCATATACGATGCACTTTATTTGGTATCACCTTTTCAATACTTAGAAATTTCTCTTTTTCTCATTAAATAACTTAAGCCTAAAGAATGCAATTCGTGTTCCTACAAAATTCTGAGTATTAATTTTAAGGCAGAAAATGCGCGCGGAAATAGAGAGCTTTTAGTAGGCACGTTGTGTTTTGAAGGAGAGGAAAAAAACTCGTGCTTCTAAATAAAAAATATATATACAATATTTTACTAGACAATATAATACATTCAAGACGGATACTTCACAAACAAAAAATTTAAATCCAGACCTCAAAACAGAAGTCAAAAATTTCGAATAATGTTATACAAAAAATTTGTTCCCTCTCTCCTCTTACATTATAAAACTCTTTCTGTCGAAGTTTCTCTCTCGCACTTAATAATTAAGTAAGACACGGAAATTTCCTACTATAAAACCTCATGGATTTTGCGACTTAACAAAAATAAACAGATTCCGACCCTTTAAAATTAAAAAGCATCGTCAACAAAAGATTCCAATCTCTGGAGGAAGTATTATTCTCTGTTTTTCACACTCTGCGAATTTAAAATCCAAACAACGGTTCTGGGTTTTGTTTTTCTTGCTTTTTTGGGTTGGAATGTAATTTAGTCGCAGACTTGGAAAGGGCATTCTAAACAAGGAGCGGCGTCTACTTTGATTATTAAACGGGAAAAAAATCGCTGCATTCGTGGTCCCGTAAGGAAGAAACCGGATCTGAACTTGAATTCCTAGTGTAAATCACTTGACCAGACACAGAGAGCGTGCAACTTAACAAAAGGAATGCGAACGAACGCGGAATACTGAAGATTTAAGTAGAACTTCTCTTTTTTCGGAAATTGTCACACCTTTTATGCACCGTTTTAAACGGTTTGAGCAAATCAATTCTAAATATGCTAAGACAATTAAATTTATGATCGTCAAGGACGACAATAAATTCATTTCTCGGTTTTGCGGCATCTCTGCTTCCTTTATTTAGTCTTAAACTGGTCTTCCAGTTGAATCAAATGAAAACAAAGTGATTTTAAATCCAAAGCTTAGTTCATAAATCTAACTTCTAAGTTGATATTTAGATGTTATCAATTCTTCAAAATTTCAAAGTCGTGAAGTTGGAAAAATAGAAATATCAGTTTGTTTTCCTTTGAATTTTGGTCACTTAGATTAATAAGGCACTCAAGAATTTCCTCTACCGGGATCGTTAAATGACAACATGTGCGAATTATCCCTTAAAGACTAAACACTCTCACAAATCTATACACATACTCGCACTCTTAAAGATATGTATATTTATGGCAAATATAATTAGAACTATAGAACTGGGTTGAGAGCACGTTAGTTAATTGTACTGTTGTCTTAGTTGTACTGTAAAAACTTCCAGCCTCGTAGAGATTTTTAATTTACAACGAGGTATTCACAGGCAGGAATTTTTATCGGTTTAAAGAGCATAGTTTTATTTGAGCTTTTCATTCCTAAATTAAGAACTGGAATGGTAATCTCAAAATATCTAAACAATTAAACATTCTTACTTCTACGACTACATTTTTTAAATGGCAAAAGCTCGTTTCATTTTAAACTATTCTGAGTATAGTAACATTCTTTAAGAGGCTCCACAGAAGAAAAAAATTAGCACAATAAAAAAAACGTGTACACAAACTTAATTTGCACAATATTGTATTACACAAAAAGACGAGAATCATTTGACGAATAAAATTTTTGCGGCTAAAGTTATAAAATAAGAACCACGCTTAGCATTTTTTTTTTTGCACGAGACGATTTGACGTTGAACGCCTGGTAATTTTAGTGAAAATATATTACTCTACATGCTCACGTGTATTTACATGCAGTCTTTTTCAGAAAAGAAATAAAGGTAATTTAGCTTTTTAAAATTAATTTAAAATCTTAGGACGAAGTTACTTAAGGAATGGCGGTTTATCATTGTCTAATAGTAAAAATATCAAAAAAATATTATTGTAATCGTGGCAGGAATGAAAATTTTCTTTTTTTATTCTCTTTCCTTCAAATTTGTACCGAAAATGTTGTATGGCAATCATTATGGCGAAAAATGGCACGAAGTTTACTCGCATGTATACCAGGGTGTGATTCTTGAATTAAGTTCGTTGGTATAACACTCAGAAAAAGCTATGCAAATTTTGTTGGATCATGAAATGTTCGATTGAACTACAATGTGCAAAGCTTTTAAATTTTATTGAACTTTCTTCAGTCCTTAAATCGATGTCTATTCGAAATAATACTTTCAAGCGACTGACGACGTAAAAAACTGTCCTCGGACGCGACTAGTAGGACACGAGAAAACAAAACGTTTCTTTCCGGTGAACATTCACGCTGAGAGAAACGCTTCGTTGAATCGAGGCTCTTTGCCACTGGCTATAATTACATTATCAATTAAGATTAAATCGGTTTTTAACTGCCCGAAATTTACAAATAAATAGGCAATCGACTACTACATATTTTCTTTGAGGGCTGGTCGAAAGGCAGGAAAATAAAAAAATTGAATTGCACCTTTGAATATTTAAAATATACCAAAAATGAAAAAGTGCTTTAAATTGAATTGTACGTTTGGTTTGTAGTTGTCGGTTGGATAAAATTTTAGTGAACGGTATCAACTGCAGAAAAATGCGGTTAAACTGAACGCGTGGTAAAAAGTAGTTTTGCTGGATGCCAAGAGTCGAGAAACAGTTCCACTAAAGAGTTGCAGGTGAAGCTCAAGCTTTAAGAATTTTACGGCGAGTCCAGAGAATCTTTTATGGGTAGCAATTGTTCTTTTTCCTATTTTTTCTCTTCCTGCCTTTCGAGGATGCTTAACAACCTCTTCGAGGTGCCTCGCATTGTGAAGTTCACAATCCTTTCAAATGGGAAACTCTTTAAAATTGACATTTAAAAGCGTCTAAGCTAATTTTCCGATATTATTTTTTTAATTACTTGACATGCTTAAAATTGATCTTTGTAAAAATACTTTGAGCAAGATAGTCATTAAGGTATAAAATACAATTTTAATACAATCTATTCACTGGGATAATATTTTTCTAGCGACTTGAAAAATCAGTTTTAAAACCTGAAAATGTTTTCGAGAAATGTACCAACAAAAACGAACATATGTAAATCGTACAATAGAAATTGAGATCGGAAAAGTGGATCTCCTTTGGCGAAAAGGTGAGAAACTTCTCAATGCGATGAAGAGAAACTTGTAGTTTCTACTTTCGAACTTTATCAACTATCTAAGTCTAAGCTTTTCCGGCACTGCTATAGCCGACGAAGATTCCTCTTGCTTTGCCTGGAACCGACGATGAGGGGCTTAGGTCGCTTCTTCGTCGGGGTGGCGAGTAATGGTGTTTTGCAGGGTCCATTGTGAGGATTGGACGAACACGTTACGCAAAATTCGATGGAGCAGTTTTGCCTCGAACATGTGCCGAGGTTCTTTTCGATGTTCACGTAGCACGGGAAAGTACACTTCGGACAAGGCAATAAATGTTCCCAGGGCTTGAGAGTGCGACTGGCCTAAAACACAAAATTAATTCAATGTTATTGATTTCGAAAAACAATTTGTTTAGCTTTAAATGTAGGGGGGAACAAGTTCTAAATCTAAATAACTAAATTAATATAAATAAATAATAAATAGTAAATAAATCTAAATAAATAATTGAGATCAAAGTTTAAATAAAAAGGACCCAAAATTCCATACTAAAAATCCAAATATGACCGTTTGAAAATAAAAAATTCGGCAAATAATGTAGATAATCTCCTCAGTTAGAAATGAAGTATCTGACTCAAATCTTGATCTGAAGGCCATCGCGTGCAAAAATATTGGCAAAAGTTAATAAACAAATCCAAAAAGTCAATTCGCGTTAATCATCACGATGGAATTATTCATGATACAAGGCAAACAGGTCACAAGTAAAAAAAAACCTTTCTATCAAAGTAGCCGCTGGTCCCAATGTTCTTTTGGTATCGCGCGGGCCATTTAAAATTTGTGGTTTCCGTCCAGGTTTAACTTTTTTGACTGAATAAAATCAACTCGGAACTCGGTTGCTAGGCAGTGGCACCCAATACTGAAGACCAAAGAGAAGCACAAGGCCCAGTGTTTTAACGGTAGTGTTGTAAATTTCGAACGCCGTTTTAACGCACGGATGAAAACGTTCACAATGAACTCGCACTGTTGAACACATCAGGCCGGCTTCAAATTTCATTTTGTATGGACAGCAAGGAACCTGACCCCGTTTTATAATCAAAGATAAAGATCATAGAAGAGGATAAAATTCAGAATATTGAGAGACCGCGAGTCCTTATTTCTCATCCATTTTGGCCCATTTCATCATTGTAATTGCTAGTGACACTTTCCAGTGATTCTAATTTCTAATTCAACTGAGTCCACTCTTTCCAAGATTCCGAAGATTCTAGTTTTATTTTGAAGTTAAATAAATTAACATTTTTCGGTTAAAATCTAACTAATTCAAAAACTTGATTCTAAGTTAAATTTCTGAAAACAGATAAAGAAAAATATCTTTAAAAAATATTGACTTTTTTTCTTCTTGGATTAATTGGCTCGTTGCGGATGTAGAAGAGCAAAATAGTTAGAGATAATTGCAAAGCTAATTTAAATACTTTAAGATAAGAAGCGCCAGTATGAGAATTCGCCAATTACATTTAATTTTATGAAAAAAGAATATGAAAAACGTTTTCGCGGCAGGTGCATGATGAGAATTAGTACTGAAAGCCACTGGGAGTTATAAAGTGCACTTCCTGGGATGGAACAGAAAGTTATAAAATCTTCCAATCAAGGATTTAAGACCTCGTGAATGTGAAATGAAAAATACAAAACTTGTTTTATGATACAGTCGAGACTTGAAAACTGACCCTTAAATGTATTTCGTTTTATTCTATTTTTTAAAGTTGCTTGATTTACTCAAAGGTTCATTAATGAACACCGCCTTGTCATTCTAATTATTAATTAGTGCTCTTCAGGGTGTAAGCAAAAGTTATCGTCTCCTAAAGATAATGAACATATTGACCTAGTGATGATTTTCTAATTAAATCATAACTAAAAAATAGTTTTCAAATTAGTCATTCGTGAGAATTTCCTTTAAAATTCCTTTAGAATAAATATATATCATGAGAATATTTATTCTGAAGGAATTCTAAGGGAAATTCTCACGAATGACTAAATATATATATAAAAATCTGATATAAAAAAAGATTTATAAAAATAAATTGAAATGAGAATGTAAAAACATCAAAACCGAACAAAGAAATCAATCATGAAAGTTGCGAAATAAATCAAGTTCCACTATTTACAATTTCTATTCGATGAATCAAAACGAAAGTAAATTGCAATTTATTATTCAACTCTGTATAGTGTTAAAATTAATAGCCTTAAAAAATGATGTTATCTTGTTTTGGCGGATAACTAGATAAATGATTTGAAGGAGAGGTTTTAAGGCCATAAAAAACTGAGCCTTTCGAGATGGTTATGAGTCCTGTTTTCGAGGTCCTGTATAGTAAAAAAATGTTATGCCTTTCGAATATACGCAGTATGAATTAATTATGCAATATCACAGAGGAATTCTTATTTACTTTAATTTCCTAATTTTCGTAATTATTATTCTCAAGGTATTCATTTTTATTTTTATATGAAATAATATTTTTCACATAATATTCACCTAGTTCGAATAATTTTATTCCTAATTAACTTTATGCCCTGGGATTCTTAGAATTCAGTGAGTCGAAAATATTTATACATCTTTCATCTGAAACTAAAAGAACGTTTTGGTAATTCGATATCTCCATTACAGAGTGTGTTTATATAGTGAAGTTTGAATTTCTGACGAATCTCAACAGTGGGTTCTGTTCGATAATCATTCCACATGAATATTCCTCTCGATATTCCTTTAGAGTTTAAAATTTTTTAGAAGTGAAAGTTTGAATCCTACAAAATCATTTAAAATATGAGGAAATCGAGAGGGGCTTAAATTTGCATTAAAGAATTAAAAATTCATTTTACTGAGAAAATTGTGAGTAAAATTTTCGAGTATAGTTTATTATAGACTTGAAATAAAATTTCTTAGGTCAGGGTCTGATGAGTTTTTTAAGAAGTGCTCCTAAATCTGCTCGCGTTGAACTCTCTCTGCGCTAACCACATGTCGTTTTACATTCTGTGAGGATAAAGAAAGCAACGAAGGGTCCAAAGAAAATGGCGGCGTGTTGAAGGTTCTCAGTTCACATTTTTTCTCACCCCCATGATATGCACGATCACGCAATTTAGTGGCCTCTTAATATCGAACACGAATTCAGTCGTTTGGTGTCATTACATAAGTTATGATTACGGCCCACCTAAAAATAATGCAGGTACCCTAAAACCTGTATTACAGCACTATAACAGCCTGCAAATTCCATAAAACCTTATCTTATTGTAAATATAAAAATGTTAATTAAAAATTATGTACACAGCTGAATTTACTTTTGATTTATTAATTAAGTCGATTTAATAAATTAATTAACAGAATTATTTATTCTTGTTAGTTAAATTAAACATTGTATTTGATCCAATTATCATTCAATAAACTCCCTCACACAAAGCAAATTAAATATTGTTTACTAAATCTACATTTCTCAGTATTACACTTGATCCTTTTATCGCAGTTTTAAATTGAGGAGGAATTTTAACATCAGTGCGTGCTATTTATTCACAATTCGCAATCTTTGAAGTTCGTATTATCATAAATCAATTTTCTTGATTATTGCATAAAACTTCTTTCTGGTGCTGATATTAATTCAATTGATTTCTATTTAGTTTTTTACTGCCTCGTTCATCATATTTCTTTTTTTTGCGAACTCATCGTAAGGAGATTTCGGACTTTAGAGCAGGAGTGACTTATATCGTTTTACGGTCTTTAATATGCATCGATAAAAAATTGAAACGTGAAACTGAGCGAATCAATTTTGGCACACTTACTTTATTGGTTCGAAATATTCCCGAGTAATTTCAACGGAGAAAGAAATCTTGTTAATGAATTGAGATTTCAATAAAAGTCTAAATAAAGTGTTATATTTAAAAAATGTTACATATCATTTTAAAGTCTCTTTATCGAATTAAACAAATCATTTTAAAAATTGCTTTAAAAGATTCTTTCTTTTATTAAATATTATTTATGGATGGAAACTATTTTTAGTATTTAAATTAAGACTAGAAAAATAATTTTTTTACATTTCTTGCAATTGTTTCTTTCATTATTTAGAATAGATTTCATTAGCTGAGGAGAAAATTTATCCTGCAGATAAAATTCACAGTCCGCCAGCCGAAATTCTGGGAGTTTAGCTTGGTCCCCTATTCGATTTACGAGAGCAAAAGAATAGCATCCTGGACCAACGGCAGCAGGACTAACCAGCATCCAAATACGGTTGTAAATGCACGCACACTAAGAATGATGTGTCTGCGTACAGTTTACTTCATTAATTCCTATTTTCCCGAATTAATTTATTCATACAAAACTTTTAATGTTTTCAAAGGATTTTTTTTTAATTTTCGTAATATTGAGAATTTTTTAATATCAAAATATGGCGACATTTTTAATAATTCAATTTACCGATATTTACCGAAATCGAGAACTTTTTTACGGTTCTCACTTCAAAGCTAAAGTGGTTTATGATTAAGGAATTTTTTTATATAATTTCCTATGCTAAATTCTGATATATATCCGTAATAGAAAAATGCACTTGGAAAGGCCAGAAAAACTTAAAAAACAATTACTGCTTTTTATGCAATTCTCAATGAAATTAATTAATTATTAGACTCTCTTTTTGCCAAAATCAATGAATGAATCAATCCAGATCAAGTTTCATGCTTTAAACTGAAGATATGCGAATCAATTGCTTTAAATTGATGCACTGTACTCACATTCGGAGTCGCACAGTGGAACATAAAAGTTTGCAGAGAAAAAAAAAAAGAAAGAAAAGAAAAAAAGTTAGACTGAGCAGCTCGGGCGGGAATTCGGTTTTGAAAGGGGCCACAGGACTCGATGGAGACGCGCGCCAGATATATTATACTATCTCTGGCTTCTCTGTTGCTATGCAATTAGAGTCTGTTAATCGGGAGGCCCTCTGGTTTGACCAATCTCCGAGCACGTAGTTACCAAACGATAGAGAAAGAAAGATCAACTAATGGACCAGGGAAAAATGAGGAAAGGGGAAATACAAGGACGGACGAAGAGTCTCTCCAAGGCGACGAAGATACCAACAACAACAATAACAGTAACACGTGGAAATCACTCCCACCATTAAATCTCTTAACGCCCTAATCTAATAGTTTCAAATTAATCACTCAATATCGAAAGGTTCAGTTAAAGTCTAAAAGTCTGCTTTTGTAAAATTCGAACGCTTGATCCAGTCAAATATCCTTAGGAATCTAATACAATCCTCTAAATCGAGATAAAAAAATCCGAAGTTTGGATCTACACTTTGAAATTTCAGAAAATATCCAGAAAAACAGGAGAAATTTGCAATATTGTGAATAGTAGAAATAATTTCAAAAAAACATTCAGTTTCAATTGAAGACCTGCTATCATTAACTGATAGCAGGTTTATCCGCTGATTTGCATTTGAGTTCCACAAACTTACTTGTCAGTGTCATTCATTACATCAGTTTGTCAATGAAAAATTTCCATAGGACCAATTCAACGGTAAAATAATGCAGAATAAGATACAAGTGCAGAACCTGATTCAAAATGAGTTACTTCACATCCAAATATAAAAACATGTACACAAATTTCATTCTTCTAATCTACCTCTAAAGTAAGTCACAAAAATTGAAATAGAGATTTGCATCTTTTTAATTGAAAAAGAAGATTCAAACTATTTCTAACTCAAAAAGTAGATTAGAAAAAAGTTCTAAATGCAAATTCCTTTTACCGACATTTAGATATTTCTATACCTTGCTTTCATGCTAAAGGGTTAGTAACCAAGCTAAATTAAAAAATTTGTATATATTTTAAAATAAAAGTTGCATTGTTATGAAGTTAGCAAGGTGGTCGAAATGGATCTTGTAATATCACTGGTATCTTATGCTGCGTTTTCCCGCGCTCGTTAAGGAATGCACGCGTTCCACCTACGCGTGCCCCTCGTATCTCAAGGCCAAATGGACCTTAATGGTCTCGCTGGGATCGGTCCACTTGGACCACAGAGGTCAACTTTATCTCCCTTGCAATTCAAAACGGCTACAGAACAGAGGACATACGTGATAAGAGGAATTAATAGAACGCTTTAATTCTCACAAACCGCATTCCTCACTATCGTCTGCGCAAAAATTTCGCAAAATTAATTAATCTCCCCAAAAAGAAAAAAGAAATATTTTACAAGAAATCTTACTTAACAAAAATTAAATATTTGACCTAATTCTCCTTAAAATTAATTCTTTAGATAACATGCATTATGTACACACACACACTGAGTGTCAATTAATCTGACCATTTTAAATTCAATGAGAATGTAATACAGAGCAAATTAAAAAATGACTAATAGAAAAAAAATTTTTGGTTTATTCCCAAAATCGGCTCGACTCATTTCATATTCTTAAAGAAATCCGGAATGACTAGGACGTGAATTCCCGTCGATGACGTCCTACCTGGCACCCAAGGACGTTTTGGATAAGGTTTTTGATTAGAAGAGAATAGCGTCTAATTCGGGGTCATTTATGCTTTATAAATTATTCAACTCGCAATACCAAAATACTTGTATAAGTGAACTCGAACCGATGCATCTTAACTACCGCATAGCAACAAGCGACTAGATTTCAGTAACTATGTATCTGTAATCGATGGTTCTCTCGCTTTCACGTCGGCTAACATTTCGAGAAGCGACCTCGTTTTTTTAGACAGCATCGTGCTTAAAAAAATCACAAACAAACACAAACTCATGTAGAACTACAAACACAGATTAGAAATTATTCTTTAACCCGAGAATAATTTTATTTACCAATTATTCTTACTTTTATATATATGTAATGAATTCAATTTAGTGTAATATCAGTTAAAATTATTACGAAATAAGTGATTTAGAACTCTAATAAGCAGTTTTGCAAATAATGCTTTATTTTGGTAAGTATTGCAGAGTAGGTGGTCAAAGAGCAATTAATTAATTCATTATTCGTGGCTTCTCTTATCCATAGAGTGTTTTTCTGCGATTTTTTTATAGAGAAAAAGATAAGACGGAAGCCGCCTGTTGCTATGGGAGAATAGAGAGCGTTAATCTCTATTGGGGCGAGGTAACCTTTGCTACGTTGGAACCGAATGTGAACGAGGCAAAGGTAAAGGCCTAAAACGAACTGTCCTCTGATTGGTGGATTTCGTTGTCGCAACTTTTTTGCAAAATTCCGTCAAAGACTCAGCCTATTAGTATTTAAATCTTAACAACACTTGTATTTGTACTATTCAAATGGCCTGAAGATCCTATTTGCCTTAGAGAGTAGATTCTAATTCGAAAGATCCGTGCAGAGCAATTTTTCAACCGTTAATCTCCGTAGAAAAGAAAATTTAAATATACAATGTATTTAAATAAAAATATACTTAAATACAATTTATTTAGACAATAAAAAAACGGATCTGATTAACAATATAATTCCTTATGATCCGCACGTTCTGAAAAAAAAAAACTCGAATTTGAAGGATATGTGCAAAATTAAGCTCATGAATTTTAAATATTTTCTTGCTACTTCTTTCATATTTTTATCTCTCATCTAAAACGAGTAATTTCCTCGTCTGTATGTCATTCACAATTTAACTGTCCTTAAATCTCTGTCGAAAATTTTGTATTTAAATCAAAGTAAAACATGTTTCATTTAACCTAGCCAACTAAACATCTTCATCAGGCTTTTTTCAAGGGTTTTTTCAAATTCTGGTTAAGATTAATAGAAAAGAAAGATAGATAAATTTTAAAAAATCCAGACGGAGTGTTTTTTTTACTGGATTCATAACGACTGTATAAATAAGAAGCAATTATATATTTTTAGAAGAAGAGAATCTGCTTTCATCGAGTGGGTGTTTGTTTACAAAATAGTATACGCAAAGCAGTTAGCTTCGTTGACTCGATAAAACGTAGGCGTCATTCAACTTCTTTTGGAAAGAAACAAAAAATAGTTCACTGGTGAGTGCTATGTAGTGAGTAAATTTCGAGTAGGTTACTCTACCCACTATAATGTGTAAAAATATGGCTAGAATGATGTCTCATTTATGTGGAATAAATCTTTTTCACTCTTATAAATTTATCCTAAGACGCAGAAAAATGTATTTCATATGAATTGCTTTTGCAAGTGACTTTGCCTTAAAGAAATCTGAAGTTATACAACCTTAAGCTGCAAGCATTCAGGGATGAGTTTTAAATTGGACACGTAACAATTTTAAATGATTTAAGGACTCTATTGATACTGACTGCAAAACGATTACAAAGTGAATGTAATAATCTGCATCAATTACTCACTATTATCATTTTAAGCCAAAAAATAAAAGCATTTATACTGGTATTCATTTTTTCTCATATCTTACTTAAAAACATTCTTTACGTTTACCTGGTTCGAAAATTCAATTTTAATTATTAGTTTTTTAATGTGATGCTTGAAAATCTGAAACATGGTTACAAACGCTAAGTCAGGTGACTTTAACATGGCTTTAAAATCACCCAAAATCTTTTCAAAATCTAATCTCGGAATAAATTCGGTTGGTTTCCATATAATCGAGTGATTGAAATTTTCGGAGAAAACCGGTTCCTAAAAAATGTAGTTTCTACAGCTTCTGAAAAGATAATCTTGTAGTTTCTTAACCCGAACGTTTGAATATTCAAATTTAATGAACTTGCTGGAGGAAGGCAAGATTAAACAAGGTACTTTCTTTTCATATGACAAAGCTGGGCGACATAAGCGCATAAGCTCATGTCAGTTACGTTTCATTGAGAATGGAAGAGAATTCTGATGAATGAACGGCGGTATGGAGAAATATGAAGAAATGTAAAGGTAGAGGAGGTTATCGAGCACGAGCGTCGGATGAGATTAAGCTGAGGCCGGTTTTACGGTTTTATCTCAGCGGTTAGCGCCAGCTCTAGCTTTATTTACACACCCATTTTTTCAACTTCCGTATACACCACTTCATATCTCATTGCTGCTAGTTAGACCAATTAGAGATCACAGGTAGAGTTTGGGTATTTAATTAATTAGCCCACGAGCGAAGTGTGCCGAAAAAAACACTTTGTTAAGTGTCCTAACTAACAAGCTAAACTCAAATTATCCAAAGGAAAATATTTTAAATTATGCAACGGGGGCAAATATGGCTCGATTTTAAATGCCCTGTTAAAATTTCAACTTATTTATTCAAGCATCAGAAAATACGAGAAAATAGGAAGTGAAGCCTAATTTTGGATTGGAATTTGTCACAGATGTGCAAACTTTCGATTCCCACGCTTAGAACTGTTGTCAGTTGTCACCATGCTCATCAATTTAACTTTATAATAAGCACCTGGTCTCAAAAACAAACATGGTTCTATGTTCGAATGGGGTGAATCCTCACTTAATTATTAGATGTTCTCATGTTCCGATTTATTTTTATTATAGTTTCCTGAATTAAGAAAATATGTATCTCTGAGTAAAAATGTGTTTCTGGTGTGAAAATAAAAAAATACATATATCAAAAGAATTTTGGATAGTGTGAATGAAAAGGCAAATAAAGATAATTAATATTTCAGCGCTGAACTCGAGACACTTGTAGACACGAAGACACAGTGTAATGATCCTTTGCCTTTTATGATGGAGGGTCGTGCTACGAATAATTATGGGGGAAGTAATAGTCGCTTGGTAAGTGTAATTGCGAACATGCACTTCCATAACGACCATTATGTGGGTATACTGAGTTGGAGAAGAAAGGGATCATTTGAATGTATGAGTTGATGCATTTCAATGCACTCGACACAATGAATTAGCCTTTGAGTTAAAAGCTACTAACAATAAGTTATTGTTACGGATCAATTTGAAATTAAATTCAATATGAATTAAGAAAAATAAGAAATGTCCCAAATTACAAGTATTACAACCTTAAATGCAAATTATAATTTTTTAATCATTTGCAAGCTTTTCCCTTTTATCAAAAAATTGGAATAGGTACATATTTGCAAAAGAAGTTGGTAAAAAGTAGAGTATAATTTTCTCCGAGGCAATTATTTATAGCTCACTCTAGACGAAGCTGCATTCCTGAATCAAGGACTGATAAAAGTTCAATCACTTTTGCCAGTTCGGTCCAGCCTCTCAGCTTTTTGGCGCGCGTTCCCACCAAGCAAGCTGAGAGTCGACAAGACTGGGTTGCTGGGCCCCGATGATGACGTAACATTGTTTACTTTGAAGTTCTCCCTTGGCAACAGGTCGCCTTCCGCAGTGCTAAAAAGAGAGAGATTCGAGTGTGATGCTCTGACGAAAAAAATCGGAAGGGAGGTGGTCCATGAGTCTTTGAAGTCCGCACCATCCACAGGTCGAGATCCCCTCTGAAATTTACATCCTCCTTTTCTTATTTCTCTCTCTCTCTCACACACATACACACACATTTCTGAATCATCTCTCTTCACTTGTTTTATTTTGTCGTGCAATTCAGCATCTGCATCCTGCGTTTTCGCCTTTTGCCTGTTCCGCCAATTTCATCTCGCATTTTATCACACTTTACGAGCACATTTGAATCAGAATATTTAGCTTCGCCTCCTATTAAATGAATCGTGACGCCTAGACCATTTTTGGATCACCCTGAATATTTGTCTGGACCGGAAATATACATCCGACATAAAAAGAAAAATAGTTTTGAATTTTGCTCGGAATTTTGCTTCAAATTTTTATAAGCCATCATTAGCAGAGTTCAGTATTTCCATTATTTTTAAACTCTTTATTTTCTTTACAGAGGCTTTATTTTTCGAGTCTTTGATTTCCTTTTACATTTTTCTAGCTTTTCTAGTCAAATTCCTAGCTATGTACAATTTATTTGCTTTCGTGTTGAATGTTTATTTTTCTCTGCCTAGACCCCATACCTGAAACTGGCGCTTTGGCGTGAGAAGTGGATTTTTATCTGAAAATTGGAGAATTTTATTCAGCGGTCTGAGGGTAAATCGTTTACTTTAATTTCGTATCGAAGTGTGTTTTCGATAAGATATTTTCTGGCAGTTGAACTTCAAAAATATCTTTCTCTTCTGCCCTAAACACACAGATTTTGTATCTTCCTTGAAGTATTTCAACATGCACTTTCATGAGAGCCTTTAAATCCACCTTTTTTTTTTCATTGCATTGTATTTTTGTTTATATCTTTTTATGAATGTAAGTCTGGGAGGGTCACTGTCTCCTGAAATTCACCAGTTTTTTTTTTTTTAAATACATAGGTCCTCTCTTCAGATAAAACGAGGTACGAGCGTGCAAATAAGCGTTACAATTTTTTCAAGGATCGACGCGAGCCTCAACAGTTGATTGTTTAGTTTAGCGTAACATTGGCTTATTCTCACTTTTTGACCATTTTTTTCTCATTCTTTATTCCTCATTCCTTCTTTCACGACCTAGTCAATGGTCCAGTGAACGAGATGCAACGGAATGGAATGACGGTATTCCGCGACAGCACAAGCAAAGCTTCCAGACGTCCTTGATAACTCAGTGACTCGGTTCACACGGACTTGTTTACCCCGTTGTAACGGAGTAATGAACACCCTTCCCCTATTCCTGTCTCTATAACCGGTATGCTACATTTTCTTCTTGTTAATTAATTTGTCTCGTTATCAGTTTGCATAGGAAGCAACGGGAACTGTCTACCTAATTCCATCTGCTAAAGCGATGAAAGTAAAAGGCTCTTTCATTAATTAGATGCAAACTGCACCAGAAAGTAAAAGTGATCAGAATTCGACAAGTCAGGTCTTCGAACTTGAAATCATTCAAATCAAGACTTGGAAAAAAAATAGTATCCGAATTTCAATTAATTATAGATCAGGACATTTTTAAATTCTCTGAATGGTTCGACCAAAATAAGTCTCTGATGAACTCACCAGTTCATTGGCACGGTGATAATTTCGTTGAGTGAATGAAATAAATTGCAAAAATTCGATAGTCGAAATCATAATAACATTATCTAAATTGGTTAAAAATGGATAACTTCAAACTTTGCATAGCTTTATCAATTCATTCACATTTTACAACGACTTCAGATTATCGATACAGGAAATATTTTACCAATACTCCACGTGCAAGGCTTAATTAATTTATTCATTCATGTATTCTCATTTCTAAATTATTCATTCAATTCTACCATGAGCAAATTAACTTTATTAATTGCACTTGTTTCCAACGTTCAAATGAACTCATAACAAATGGTACGAGCGTGACTCAAAATGATACACAGACTCAAAATGATACACAAAGTACAGATAAATAGTAAACTGTAGATTTATACGTGTCTGTAAATGCCCATTTCGAAA
>JAUEJJ010000013.1:13508432-13528024 GCA_032164275.1 Synergus coniferae | reverse complement strand
GGATTAACGAAACGATAATTTAAATAGCCTGATTAACGATTGGTTGAAAAAGCCCGCCAAAAAGGGCGCGAGAGTTCTTTTCTGGGAATGGATTGTCAATCGAGTGTATTGAATAGCAATAGATATTTTGGTATATGTATAATGTATATTGTACAGTGTACAGTTGTACACACATTTTGGTTTAACAGTATGTATAAGAAGAAAGGTCGGCTTTGACGGAAACGATACTAAAAAAATGTGCTCCTGCTTGGAAACCAAACCAGGTAAAAAGTGAGGCTTATGGCGTCAATATGTGATGCGCATTCTCACACATACACATATTCAATTCTGTTGCTGTTGCTGACCGAGTGATTTCCTGACGTCACATGGCCATATGACCAGCCATGTGACCTAAAACTGAGCCCTCTGCATCCTAAACCTAATCTCAGCTGAGTAGGTCCGTTCCTTTTGTAATCAACTCTTTTTTCCGTTGTCCCTTTGACGGACTTCTGTTTTTAAGAAATTGCATTGAGATACATTTTTTATCCATTTTTAAAAACGATTCATTTTACAAATTCGAAAAGAATGTAAATTAAAAAAAGGAGTTAACTGAAAGACCTCATTCCACGAATTTAAATTATCCACTAACTCAAAGGAACATTCATCCCAAAATTAAGTACTTAGGTTTATCTTTTTGTTGACCTTTCTTGGGAAATGTTTGTTTTGTTTGTTTTTTTCTTTTTAAATTAAAATGTTACCTTCATTAGATTTGGCAAATATTATTTCTAAATATTTTTGCGAATGGAAAAAATGAAGATAATGTTCCAGAGACACTTGATAAGAAAATCTGTGATGTAGGGGGCGTACTTTAGAAAAACTTGGACTTGGGAAGTTGGATGACAATCAGCAGCTGCCATTCGAGGTTTATCATTTCGATTTTGAAGCAACGGCGCTTCTTTTTTCCCATTCTCCCTGGCTTTTGCTGAACGCGTATTTGGTTACTACATATCTCGTTAGAAGCCACGCTCAGTTTCAAAAGCGAACCCAGTACATGGAATAAGGGCAGCTGTTGCACATTCCTCCGTCCCTATATCGCCCTTGCCACTCCCCGGTGTTCCCTTTTTTTACCTTTCACATTGCCGCGCGACATCGCGTAGGGATAAAAAAATCTTGAATGCAACGTCATCAGACTAATCGAACTTAATTAATAAGACTTGTTCAGGTATCTTCAACAAAGGAGCAAAATCTTCTCTTCAGTCTTTGCAATAAAACTGACAAAATACCTGACTCAAAATTCGACGTCATAAAAATTAGTCATATTATTCTTGTTCTTCGGCTAATCACTGTAATAAGCTATCGTCTCAAGTAAATGAAGATGAATTAGTATAAGTCTCTTTAAATTTTATTTGCGAGATCCCTCGCTTATTATATTTGCTACTTTCGGGGGTCGTGACCGAAGGGGTTAAAGGCTGTTAACGGCAATTTTAAAGCATGAAAAAATTTGCTACTGTTACCATGCAAGATAAAGTCCTCCCGCAGATTATATAAGGCGGAAGAGTCTCCGACCCATGAAATTCTATTGGCATTTCGCTCAAGATTGACGTGTTTGATTGCACAATAATTAGAACATGATAAGAATTGCATGTAAACAAATTAAAAAATCACAAACAAAACAATACTTCTATCAGAAGTGTTTGCAAATATTTTTAAAAAACTGACTGTTCAAAAAATTCATGATTAATTTTCAGAAGGATTAATTTATCAGAACTCTTTAATCAACCACCGAAGTGTGATAGAAGAGACAGGTGAAATTGAAGGAAATTATGTAATGTTAAGCCGGAAACAAGTTGCTGGTCAGCGGAAGAAAAAACACATGTCCTTTCCTAATTATTATTAGTCACGACCTCAAACACGTGCCGCAGATAAAGATAAGAAAATAAAAGATTCGGCAGTAATCTAAACCCAAGTAATCTTCCAGGAATTCAAATTAGGGGAGATAGGTTTTTACTAAATAAGTATAATTTATCCTTAATAATAAGTTCGATCTGAGTTTCTTGATTTTATTTAGCTTGGCTTATTCTTTCTAAGAATCGAGTTTCGGATGCGGTTGTCATTGGGCACACAGGAACGCTTTGTTCTGTCTCGACTACCCTTTTCTCTACCTCCCTTGTTCATGCTCTTGCATTTCAGTTCCCTACTATATACACATCGTTATTCGCCCACGTTCAGGTACGCAGCAAGCAAACAGAAAAAACCGTTTCGGTAAAATTTTCTGTTAGAAGATTGTGAAGTTAAACAGAAGCGAAGTTTCTTTAAGTAGAACGATGGATACGAAGGAATAGACGGTCAAAAAAGGAATTCTGGTCGAAGGACCATTCCTTGATCCTTCCTGCGAGGGTAGACGATGTCTAAATGTTCCCCAAGTTTTAACTTTTCAAGTCACGCAGACTCAGGACTGAGGCACCTGCCTTAAATTTCTCGATTATTATCTCAATGTCTGCATATTTCACAGAAAGATAGGGGTACTTAAGAAATCTAAACTTCATAAAACAGAATCCTAATAATAACTCTTTACTCTGATATTAATGGTTAATATCCATTTTTCTCCCTGTAGTCATATTTTTTTTCAGTACAAATATGCTAGATGGCAAGAGGTCGGAAATTTTTATCGAAATTTCAGTATAAATAGGCAATTTTTTTGGTACGAATGGAGACTTTAAAACGAGCTTTAAAATAAATATTTCCTTTAAAATAATAATCCTTAAGAATAACCGGTAAATATGTAGAATTTCAACTTTGAGCAGAATGCCTAAAATGCTTAAAAATTCTTCTGGAAGAAACCTTTCAATTTAAGAATAAGATCAAAAATAAAAAATTGAGATCATTCACCAGATAAAATTCCAATCACTGTTGCCCCTACTTAAATCGAAATTGCTACAAAACGAATACTGGGATAAAAAAAAAAATTCAGTACAGAAGGGGACGAATAACGTGAGAATTTTTCATGAATTGCATGGTGTTGCACGCAATGATTTTTTTATCCTATTCATACCTGAGGGAATGTATTATCGATCACATATAATCAATGAACGAATACTAAACCGAAGGGTCGCTGAAACGATAAAGATAAATACCATCAGGTACCTGAAATTTGTTTCCAAAAAGAAAATTATCCCACGCTAAAATGAATAACCAGATCCAAAAAAAAGAACGTTCCTAAAATGAAGATTTAAATACATAATTGGAAATTTATTCAAGAATCTGGGAATAATTGGTCAATAAAAAATAACGAATTTTACTGATCAACCAAATGAATTCAGCTTCTAAGAGAATTTCGCAAATTTGCGAAATATGTGGATTTATCAATGAAAGGAAGACTGATCAATGTTCGAAATAAGACTAAGTGAGAAATGGCAATGAATGGGATGATGTGAGAAGTTTTTATTGACACTACTATGCTATCGTAAAGTGCCGATAATTTTTTTTGCATCATTAGTCTTCTTTTTGCATATTCTCCGCCAGTCCACACTTCATGTCACATTAGAGAAAGAGAGAGAGGGAGCGTGACAAAGTAAAAGAGTCACAGTTATAGATATATAGATATATGTAGGGAAAACACCTGGCCAGGTGCACAAGCAGTCGGCTCCTGCAAACACGTGGTCGTCGTCTGGTGGGATAGTTCGACACGTTATTCGAATTATAATATGAATCAAGAGCGACAATACCGAGGGCTGATTTAGTTTAGAATAAAATCGTCCCTTTTATATAGAAATAATGCAGGGTCAGCTTCCAATCTGTGAGACGCTGATTTCAAATCATGAGAAAGTCTTATTCAAATCCCCTGACCAATAAAATAATCCTTTTAAATATTAAAAGACAAATTTTGTACTAAAAAGAATTTTTCAAAAGCTGAAGAAAGAAAGAAGAACAATCCTATTACAAAAAGATCACGGCATCGATTAGTAACGTAACGCTTATTCCTTATTGGCCAAATCGAAGTTGTGACGCGGCATATACCTATCGATAATCGCTCGTGACGCGGGAAATTTTAGATTTGTATTCTTAAAAGATGATATTTAAAAAGAAATTTCATAAAGAAAGAAGACAATAAAGAAACTATAATTAACAAACAGCGAAAGGGGTAACTATCCGCATCCTCGACTTTACCGGAAATTCCCTTGAAACTTGGAAGTCACTCGAAAGCGGAAGGTAGTCAACAACGGTTTCCGGTCAAGAAAGCTAGTTAAGAGTTCCGTTGCTCGATTTCCCTTCTTGGACGGTTGTAAACTCAGCTATTAAGGTGAGCACAGGTGAGGAAAGAGGAAGTAAAGATAGGGGTTCAACTGCCGCAAATAAAATTATAATTAAACTGAACAATGGACGACACCCTTTTCATGATGAGTATCATTCCCCTAGAAAAATTCCAGGTCTTTGGAATATTTTCTGCAAGACGAGTGGCAATACCTTCTCCAAATAGTCAAACTTCCTGCAGATAAGAAAAGCAAATTATAACTTCTTATTTGCCTCTACAAAGACGATTATTTCACTTTTATGGGGATCATAGGAGTTAAAAGGATCAGGTGTGAGATAACCTTATAGGGTTTCCCACATAAAACCGCAAAGCCAAATAAATAGCACATAATACGAACTGACGAAACTCAAAGAAGCCTCTTTCATTTTCCCATCGGAGTTTCTTAAAACAATCTTTACCGTGGGAATACCCTGAAATATTATGATGAATAAAGTGAAATTCGATAAATTAACTATAATTATAAAGCTTATTGATTAGAATCCATAAAAATTTAACGATTTCATTTAGTTTGAATTTTTTGGAGGAATATTTCCTTCTGACAGGGTATCTGAGATAATAAATAGAGTCACGGTAAACACATTAAATTGAGCCTCGTAAATGAGCTTTATCCCAAGGAAATAGCTCATTATGCGAAAAAGTGTCCGTGCATTCGGGCTAATGATGTTCTGAATCTTGTCTTTGATTTTTTTCGGCAAGATATGCATCGAGTATTGTACATCTTCCTTGGACCGCACTGAATTCTCCATAATTTCGTGTATGAATATTCATCTATGTGTGGACCACAGTTTATAGAATTGCCGAACTATTTAATAAATTAACTTGCAGTTAAGAACCTCGAATTACTTGAAATTTTGCAATAAAATAAAAGTCCAAATATGTTAATTGTTGATAAAAGCGGCATTTACAATTCGAGGGAATTTTAACTATTGTCATAATAATATTCTTATTAGCTCGCTTATCAGTTCTGATTTTTGAAAAATTCGTTACATAATTTTATTTTGTTTATGGCGCCGGTATCCTTTGAAAAAAAAAAACAAGATGGGAAAAATTGTTAATCTAAAAAGTGAAACGTAATACGAAACGTTAATGGTCTTGCGACGGTGTATACTGATAAGAGATTGCGAACACAATTCCCAAGAAGCGAGAACAGAAACTCACTTGGGTGTCTTTATTGTGAACAGGTCGAATATGACTCTGAAAGGGCGATAGGCTTACTTTGTTAGTGGAAAAGAATTACTAACAGTCAGCGACATTGTTACAATTCCTCGAGAGGCCAGTGTACACGACAGAATGTAAAAGTTGAGCTAGAAGTTTAATGCACTTTTGAGAACATGATCTAGGCATGTTCTAATGGAAGAAGTAATGTGAACTTGCGATCTATTTTCAAAAAAATGGTGAAATATTTTAAGAACATGTGATAATTACCATAAGACTACATTTAATTTCTTTAGCTCTACGCTCGTAGTAATAAATATTTTTGACTAAAAGTAGGACAATTATCTCCACTTCGTACAAATGAACGTACAAGCCCTAATTTTGGCAAAAAATATTTATTATTGCAAACGTAAAATTGGCGAAACTAAATTTGCACCAACAATGGTAAGTAACATAACAAGTCTCAAATTCTTTATAAATTAAAAAAAGGTCCTATTTTAATCATTTAAAACCTCGAAATATCAGTGACCTAATTTTAAATCATCTAAAACTTTGAAAAACATTATGCAACTAGTTGATTCTTTTAAAAGGTCTCCAAGAATGGAGACAATATTGTAGGTCAGATATTTCTCATCAGCCAAATATTGCCAATAAAATCCATAAAATAATTGCTGAAAATAATTACATATTTTGTTGATATAAAATTAAAATTACCTTAACAAACGAGTGGAACTTGACTTTGCTCGGCGAGACTGGAGGACTGTTTGGTGGCAGACTTCGCTGCGGAAGTTGAAGCAAATTCTGGACCTCCAAAAGATACCCCTTCCTCGTATATCTACTCCTTGGACTCGTCGTAATGTCATTCTCCAACTTGGCTTTCCGTAACTTTAGATTTTCCTTCAAATCTTGTCTGAGTATTACATAGGTCAGTCTTCTCAAATTAGCTTTGGAATCATTTGCACAAATCCTTCGCCAAGCCTTCGAAACCATACTAACTGAACAAAGATCCTGGGGACTAAGCAGTTCCAATATTCTGGAAACTATCCTCCAGTGATTGCTTTTCTCTCCTAGCAAAAGCAGCATATCAACGTTTTCGGCTCCAGTGCAATCCCTCGTGGCTCTCGATCTCCTCAGAAGACCCTTTTGACTAAAATCGAGTCTCTTCGGCTTAATTTCTGGTACAGTCGCCAAATCGCTGATTGCTAATCTGCTCAGCCTCCGATTTTCAACAGACATAATAACCGGACTAGATTTTCTCATGCTTCTAAAAATCTTCGGAGATGTCTGAGGTGTGCTCTGCATCCTGCAATCATCTAATTTCATTAAATTCATCTTCACATCCTGTGTAGGTTCCGAGGCCTGAAAAGATGATGAAGGAATCGTGGGTGAAGGAGGCGACGACGACAGAATTTCCATCTTCGAAGCTGGGGTCACCGGCACTGTCGCCCTCCAAATTCTGCGATTTCGAGTCCGAAGTTCCATCCCAAATTCCTGGTACTCTGGGAGCATGCTTTGGTTTCCCAAACTTTGATTTCCAGTGTCGTTGCATCTTTCATTTCCAGAAGACGAGGGCTCAGAAGCTTCGCTCAAATCGCAGTAGGAATTTTCCAAGAGGTGATTGAATTTTGAACGATACCTGGTGATTCTGTCAGACTGCCAAGGTTCGACTCGCAGACGGTGATGGCGTTTTGTAGAAGTGCAGGAAATCCTGGAGCGACCTACAGCCATCGGAGAATGACACAAAGATTGCGGGGTTAGGGTCAAATAACCGCTGTCGTAACTTTCAAAAGAGCTTCGAGAACTCCTATTGCTCGTCTTCCCATGAGGGGTTTCCACAATTCTTGTCGTTTCATCCATTATGATAGAATGATATTGAAATACCGGGAAGAGCCAAAGGAAAACGGCAAAAATTAAAGTATAGAGTAAACAAAGAAAGTTTCAAACGAACTACATTTTTTGGAGAAATCACTAGTTACTACCCGAAACAACCCGAAAACTGTCACTTGAAGTGATCGGGGGGTGCGAAACGCGCAACACGCGGGAACACGACTCTTACCCTCCTTCTTCTCGCGGTAGAACATTCAGAACAAACTTTCAAAACTTATTCCTGCTTACCCGACACCCCACCACAACGCACATATGCGCGGGAGATACATACGCGGGAGATACATACGCGGGAGAGAAGCGGGAGATACAGAGGTATACTGGGTATACAGAGTTACAGACTACAGAGGGTCTGTAACAGAGGTCAAAGTGTCTACAGCAGACCCCCTAGCGGACGCCTTGAAAATTAAAAGTTTGCTGCCTGTTGCTGGGGCTGGGGGGGCAAGTAGTTGCGTAAACAATGATTTTGGCGTAAAGTTGCGTAGCTGCGTCGTAGTTTCACTATTTATCAAGGACGTTCTTATTACCAAATTATTACATAGTTTTATAGGTTTTTCCTTTGCTTTTTCATAAAGTCACGTGAAATTAAATATTGAAATGATTAAATAAACCTGAAAAAATGATAAAATTTAGATATTTTTTTAAACATTTTATGTAGAAATCCTTGATTTTTATTAATTTTGCTATTTGAGTATATATTATTTATAGTCCTATATTAATTTTAACTCTTATGTATTCTTAAATATAATATAAATCAATTCATTTTTTTTTAACTATCAAAGTTGAATTGTTTATATGTAGAATACTTATTTATTCTGTTTTATTAGAATTGTTTAAACAATATTTTTGAATATGTAATTGATTAGAATAAATTTAATTGTTTAAATAATTTAAAGTGAAATTAATTTTATAGTCATTTTGAATTGTACTTTTGGCACAAAGCAAAATATTCACAAAAAGTTAACAACTAAAATATAATTAACATATTTGCGGTTGTTACCGATAATTAGGGTTGTAAAATTTCATGAAACTTTAGTCCAATGAAAAGTTTCATGACATTTTCAGGGTCTCGTGAAACATTTCAATATTTCAAAGATGGCGGCGGGAAAATTCAAATTGTATATAATGATAATGAAAATGAATTCACCTAACCTAATCTGATTTTTGCGCATGCGCATTGAATTTTGCGCATGCGTAGTTAAAAGCTCGCTCCCCTTTGCCACCCAATGTTTCATGAAACGATGAAACGATGAAACTTTGACGTTGAAACATTTGAAAATTTCAAGTGAAAGTTTCAACGTTTCAATGAAACGTTTCATCAAGTTTCATTGCTCACAACCCTACCCCGATGCAAAGACCGATAATACAGATGTAGCACTCTGGCGGGAAATATTGTAACCATTGGAGGCATTCTGCCATTGGCCGTAATTTGGCGCGCAATTCAAAATATAATTAAATTAATTCGATTTTGAATCTCGCACGTAAAATTTTGACCAATGGGAGATTTTATTAAGCCGTAAATCAAAGCCATGCGCGCGCAGGCTGCCCACTGGCTATTTTGAGAGCACTGATTTCTATCTACATTGTGCTACATTGTTTGCGATTATTGTGATCGTTTATTTGTTGAACGCGTCGCGTCATATTGCATTGTATTGCATCTTGAGACGCTTGAGACGTAGTCCCTTTTATTTAATTAAAAGCGAATTACGACAGTCATGGATACATCAACCAGTAAATCGGATTCTACTCCGAAACAAGCGATGGTCTACATTTGTGGTGGTAAGTTTTTTTTGCTATATTTTGAGATAAATTTAAACCTAAATAATCTAACTTCAATTTTGGTTATTTACATACATTTCCTTTTATACAATTTATACTCACAATTCGTGATTATTTACTTGACATTTGAGTTTCTATGGAACATTTATCAATAATGCGTAATAATTGAGAAATATAATACCCAAATACATTAAGTATTCTAATTAATGTGTCAGTGAGTTTTTTATACTGCAAAAAAAACCTGCGCAAATTTACGTATTCCACTATCATGTAAATTACTGATAACAACACGCTGAAAGTACTAGTTCTTGTTGGATTACTATGAAGTTAAGCCAGCGTTGTGCGCGGTTAGTACTTGATTGGGTGACAGATGTGAAATACCGGGTGCTGTTGTCATTCCTTTACCTTACTTTACTGTACACTTGTTAAATATTCTTTTGTATATTTAGTATAATTAAATATCAAATTTAATATTACAGAATGCCATCATGACAACGAAATCAGATCAAAGGATCCCATTCGATGCAGAGAATGTGGTTACAGAATCATGTACAAGAAGAGAACAAAGCGCTGTAAGAAACTATTGAAATCACTTACATAATTTCCAAATACATTACTTTTTTAGTACTATGTATAAATAATCTGTATTCTCTTTTTTGACAGTTGTGGTATTCGATGCTCGCTAATCAAATGGACCAAGGATTCGGTTCAATGGATTTGTGACCAATTTTAAGTGTGCAAGTTTTTACTGTAATATAATTTTTTTTTCAAAATATAGTTTATTATTCTGTCTGCATTAACATATCTTTTTCTTTAAATCTTCATTTCTAGCTTCAGTTCACATGGTTTAAATACTATCAAAGCAATAGCTCTAATAATATTTAAAAGGTTAACGCAAAGACGTGAAATGTAGGCAATATTTTTTTATTTACAATAAATAAATTACATTTTCATCAATAGATTAACAGAGTCGTGAAAATTGGGGAAAAAATCTGACATCAGCACTGGCAAAATGTTGGCGATCGACAACTCACAAAAGTTGTCTACAACTTCTGAATACATATATGTATACTTATAAAATCTTACTCCGGTCCCGTTGTCTGATATTCACTGGCAAAAAGCCATTTTGGTTCCAATGAAAATGTTTCTTGATACAATTCTCTCCGCCTCACCTAAGGCAAAAATTTATTTACACGCATTTCTTCGCAAGCAAGCCTTAGTTTCTCCTGTATACGTTTATAAAATCCTAGACACCCTTACTGTTTATACAATATATATAAAACATTAGACGACGCCAACAATTTGTAAGTGTCGGTATCGACACACAAACAAAAATCGAACCTTTTATAAAATAGGAGGGTGACTTTAGCGATATTTCCTTCATGCTCCTGGATGATAATCAACAGTGAAAAATTAATATTAAAAAACTATATCATTCGGACAAAAGCAATCGGGTTTCGTTATTAAAATCTAATACTGAGACTGGAAGCAGCCAAGCCAACGAAAAAACTGTTATTTACATTTTTCTGTAACTTAAGTAGACTTTATAATTTTTACATAGATCAAAAATTGTTTCCACTTCTAATAAAGTGTCAGACTTCTATAAAAAGATATAATCCCTCTAATGTAGAGCTAAGCCCTTTTAAAGCTTTGTAATTAAAATGCGTTACATTCAAAAATTTGGTACCATTAGTTTCGAAGATATTAAACATAAGTTGGGGTATCGTATCTGTGTATAATATTTTTGTTAAAATTAATAAAGAACTACTGATATGTGGGTTGTTTTAGAACGCGTAAAGTATAATTTAATCCTCCTTAAAAAATACACGTCGAATCCTTTGTGAAAATATACTACTTCTTTTATCACAAATAAAATATTTAAAATTTCAATTGTTGGAAATTCAAACACTGCTTTTTTTTAGAAAATTGTTGGCTTGGCATTTTGAGAACACATAGACAACTTGGAAGCTCGTATCTAGCCTGTGGGAGGGATTGATAGAATTACAATAGATATTACATCGACTGCTACGTTCAGAAATCTACACTACAGTGATATTGTTTAGGTGACAATTTGCTTAACTGCACCTCGTTGTACATTTTTTTTTGTGCGAAAAATTGATGTCTTATCTCGAGCACTTGAAGGTACAAGTTGTGATAGTCGAGTTATATGTATGATTATGGAAGTCAGGAAAGACAGTGTACGAATGAGCACGCTGCGTTTGAATCAACTAAACATATTTACCAGCCAAATCGGCTCATAAAAATCGCTAAATAAAAAAACATTAAACATAAAATTCTTATTAAAAAGTCTAAAAAACAAAAAAACAGATTTTTTTCCTATCAGTCGTGGAAAAGTTTTAAAGAATAAAAATCTGTCAATTAAAATATATATCTAGATCACAGTCTAAAGACTTCAAAGTAATAATAAATTCTTTTAAAATACTAATCAGTGTCGAGGAAATTACTCAAGAAGGAAAAATTTAAATTGTATGTTGCATTTAAAATATATAATTTGAACTTGTTCAAATTCTAATCTTTCAATTGAAAATTTGTTCAGTTTTAAAGTTTCGGAATTAAATTCAATTTAATTTCAGTTTGAAAAGATTTCAAATTTGAAATTTTGAGTAACTTTTGTAATAACTTCATTATTTTTCAACACTGATACTCTAATCTATGCGATTTCCAAAAGTCGATTCAACTGAAAAAATAGTTGATAATAAGAAGAATGCTTTTTTGATCGGAGGACGATTGTCTACAAATTTTTCAGGGAAGACTGCTGATAAAGGATAACACATCCGATCCGAAAAAACCGTTCCTGTTTCCTATGGATTGGAATACTAATACTAAGTAATGCTTGGCGCGATTCGAAAGTCACTATACAGACATATATACAAACACATTTTCTCCGATGTGTCAACAATATCATTTGCAATGGCTCGTCGCTGCGATATTATACAAATATATATATAATATATATATGTATACATATATGTGTGTAGTATATACGAATAATTAATAGATAATATTAATTTGTAATATTAGAATACTCTTTAAGTTTACACGCAACATTTGCACTTTAAATACAGAATCACATGCCAGTCCATAGCACCCTAACACTACCTAAAACTATAATGGGCACATAAATATAATTCTTGAGATAATAACAGTACTAAAATCTCGTTTTGCGATGAAAGGGAGTAATGAGAAAACCAATTTTCATTTGATAAGACTGAACAGCCTTGGATAAATGCTTTAGTTCTCATTCTCGAATTAAAGTCGCTTAACTGGAAGATGCAGGTCGTACATTTGAACTTTAGGTCATGTATTTGACTTCATATCAAAACATACGAATGATTCACTAAACTGCACAACAGTTAACGAAAACGTTAAATATTCTCTCGTAAATTGAAATATTTTGGCACTATATATCATCCAGTTTTTTCGCAGCCTCGTCTTGTCGGGTTGGAATCTCTTCGACAAATCTTTTCTGCAAGGAGTCCTTTTCTCTTGAATCAGTTTCGATGTTGTGCTCTACGAAACTATGAACTTTCAACTCGTTTAAAGTATGCATTGATGCAGAGCATATCGAACACTTCAAAGTCGAAGACTTCGATTCCTCGTGAATTGGCACGTGATATGCTCGGGGCACTTCTGTGTCTTGGGGAATTTGAGTCGGATATTGATGAAGGGGATGAGATGGAATTGGCTCACCCTCGTCTGATGAAGTTTCACCTCTGCTGGCTGCTTGATTCTGAACAGACTCCATATCCCATTGACTCATTTTGCTCGGATCTTTCTCGTAGAGTTTCTGAGCCAGAATCTTTAACAATAGATGGAGAATTAGATTATTTTATTCATTTATTTGCTTTCTATCGATTGTTTTATTATTTTTATCAATAAATATTAATTAGAAACTCACCTGAAGACTAGTAAGACTATTATCACAGTCGGTAGTATCGATATCGTTGAGATTGACACCAGATCTTTCCATTTCGGCGTAGGTACCAAAAGGTAATTTTCCTAAGCATTCCAACTTCATAATGTGCAGTTTGCTTCGTAAATGTTTAGCCAAATGTCCATGTATTCTAAACGCACTATTGCAATCATCGCATTTAAAAGGTCTAGGATTGCTACTGGTAGCTGCACCGAAAGTAGAAGTCATGCTGACTTTATTGCGATGGGAAATGGATCGCTGGTGCTTCGTCAGATGACCTTTAGTTCTAAAATTGAAGACAATCTTTTAAGATCTTTAAAAAAAAGCACAATTTTTTGAGAAAATATTCCAATTATATTCTTCACCACGCAAAAAAGATACATAGTGTGTCTGATTATCCATTTGGAGATTCAGCATCCAAAAAAATTATTGGAAACACTTTCAGTCAAACTCAGTTCTAAAACATTTTGTGGGTTCTTACCTAAAAGGAATCGCGCAACTCTCACACCTGAATGGTCTCTCGAAATAATGAATGTTGATATGCAACCTCAAGTGACTCTCCTTTGCATCCTTGCTAAAGACTTTGTTGCACATTCCGCAAACACTTCTCCCATCTTCCATCACACTAAAAATAAATTAGTTTAATTAAGAATAGTTTCAAAATTAGTTATTTACAGTTTCAAACTATGAGGTCTAAGATAATATAAATTTAAGAAACTAACCTGACATAATTCGGAGTTGGACCACTTGATGGTTGTAAGAATTCCGCCTGGGGCTTTGAGTTTCCACCAGGGGATGATGGAAGTCTAAAAGCTGGACTTCCAACCACCATCTTCCTTACCATCGAGTGCTTAAGACTCTCATGAACATTCTGCTTAGGAATCTCAACACCCAGTTTCGAGTCCGACCTTTCCGAAGTTCTAATTTCCAATCCCTGAGTTCTTGGAATTTCTTGCAAGCCAGAGGATTCATGCAACGGAGATTGCAAAATTGGATCCTGAGGTCTATATTCTGAAATTATTCTCATGTCCCTGCTCGGCGGTCTAGCATCAACCATTGGAGACATTTCTACTCCAGAAAGAGGCGAAAATTCTTGCTTTGTTCTTGGCTCATGAATTAGAGTCTTAAATTCTTGGTTAGGGGTTCTAAGTTCCTGAGAAGGGATTCTATAATCTTGAGGTGTTGTTCGAATCTCCCTATTAGGGGACCTTAAATCCGGATTTCGAATTTCCCTACTAGGTGGTCTTAAATCCGGAGTCTGAGATCTGTGTTTTAGTTCAGGGGTTATTCTAAGATCCATATTAGATTGACTCGTGATTTCACGAGGTCTATCAACTTCTCGCATCATCTTCCTTGTGTTGAACATAGTACTTCTATCTATTTCATTCTTTACATGCGATCCAATCCTGTTATTACCATCTTGAAGAAAGCTTTTCTGGGAGTCTAGATTTTGTGAATTGACAGGTGGAAGATCGACAACAAAACTACTTCTGTCCGATATACTCGAAGTCATGAGCATTCCGTAACCAACAGATGTTCTTGCGATGGAATTGGTCAGTCGAGGTTCGTAACAATCTCTAGATAAAGGTGTTCTTGAAAGATCCTTATTCTTATGAATCGATTCAATATCGAAAGGTCGCCTTTCTATATTAACATTATTCTGATAAATCTTCTCTCTGATTTCCATTTTTATATCTTCAGAAGCTTGCTTCGACAAGTTCTTGATCCTCGACTCCTGAACTGCTTGCTGCAATTTCGTAGGGTCTGTATATGTTACGGTTGGAACACCATGAGATTCGATGTTGAGACTCGAAACCATGGAATTCTGTTGGTTTAAGTACAATTCTCTCTCTTTGGTATGCTTGTCCACTGTGCAGTTTCCAACGCGGTACTGTTCCTTGATTTTACTATCCATCACGTGTCTTTCGGTCAGATAAGCTTGTAACATATGCCCATCAGTCTCTGGCTTCCATTCTCTGCCCTGAATTGGTAATCTTTCCATACTCTGGACAATAGTCTGAAGAAAAATAGGTTCAGAAACTGGTGTTAAAATATCAGCAGGTTTGGCTCTGTGAATTGAAGGAGTAAGTTTTTGGGAAACTTGTTTCGTGGTGAGATCCATTGGCTGAGATGAGTGACGAGGATTAGTTTCGGCAATCTCTTCCATTTCGAGGTCCGATTCGTCTTTTATGGAAGACTGAATGACGCTGGACCTGGATTCAGATCTGGTTTCAGATTTAGATTCTTCGGAAACTATGCGATTCGAAGGGAAATAATATCTGTGGGAGAGTTCGTTTTGAATGACAGAAGTACCTTGGGATGTGAGAGGACTGGAATTTGCAGAGGTTGAAATTACTGAGGTTGTTACGGAAGTACTGGGAAGACTTAATGTGTATGGATATGTTGTTGGTCTTCCTAAAGGAAGTAATCCTGGTAATCTATTAGAACTACGTTGTGATAAACTTAGAAGACTTTGAGCTGCTTCTTGTTCTTCACTCCCGGATTCTTCACTTTCGTCACCTTCGGTTTCTTCTTCTTCTTCCTCTTCCTCCTCTTCCTCTTCTTCTTCTCCAGTTACAACACATCCGGTTTGCGCTTGCAATAGTGCTAATGCTTCCTTATCGATATTTTCATCGCGTACTGCTGTTGGCACTGGCACTATTCCGAGCTCAATACACTTTTTGAAATGAGTTTTCGACTTCATGTGTTTCGTCAGGTTGCCCTTCGTTTTGAAGCTAGAAAAAAAGAAGGTTGATGTCATGTCTAGCTGTATTGCGATTTATAATTCAATTATTTTAGAATCTTTTAACTGATTTCCAATTTTTCTTTGTTTCTTACCTGAAAGAACAATATTTGCAAGTGTAGGGTCGGATATCCGTGTGCGTTCTGAAATGTTTCTTCAGCATTGATGGCTTTTTGCATCGGATACCACATTCCTCACAAACATAACGACCACGACCTGCAAGGATCATCAAATTAATTAAGAAAAACTACAATCATATTCCTTTCAAGCAACAATATCATCATAAAAAATCTCCTTACCTCGACCTCTCACGTATGTGTAATCTTCGTTGCTCTCAAATCCACCATCAAATATCTTGATTCTTTTAATCTTCTCCGGAGTATCACACTCCAATCCACTATCCGGACTGATAGGTGTCATTGGTCTCTGTGAAGAATGAGTCATAATATCCTCTTGCTTCATCGAAGCAATCGTGTAATTCATGGGCCTATGCCTCGAATCATAATGTACCATATCTGGTGGAGCTTTTTTGCAAATATTCCAATTTGAATACATTGACAACCCACTTTGTAGCTTAACATACATGGGTTGTGCTCTATTCACGGTGCAATAATATACTCGCGTAGAACACTTCAAACCCAGGTACGTGTAAGCATGTCCGTTAAAGAAAACTTGCCCATAAGACTTTTTCTGCCTAGGCGTTTCGGGACTTATCAGTGGAAGAGTATTTGCTGTCGGAGTGATCCCATGATGTTTTTTAGGTGTGAAAGTTCCAGGCTTTAGTGGCAAAGAAGATGGTCTTAAAAACCTAGTACTAGTCTCTTCGGTTTCATCCTCTTTTAACTTGTCTTCTCTAACAACTAAATCTACGGAAGTTTTTGGCACTTCTGTTGTGGAATCTAGATTCACAAATATCACTGGCGATTCGGGTTTTAGCTTTCCATTAATCGCATTGGGTTTTATTCTACCATTTTCGTGGGGGGGAATCGAATCAAGTTTCGAAACGGGGCTCTGCTTCATGATCTTAACTGATCTATCTTCTATCTCTTCAGCATTCCAGGTAGATGATCTCTTCCTATTTTCTACAAGTTTCGGAGAGAACCTCATCTTGCTATAAGAATTAGGCGACTTGAGACCGCTTTCAGGATAGTTGAATACCTTTTCCATTTTTGAACTATCGTATGAACCTTCATTTTTCTGAAGTCGATCTTCCTTAAGTTCACTAGGCATAGGAGATCTAACGGTTATATGTTTGTCTTGTAAGTCTGCCTTAGAGTTTGTTAATTTAGGACTCATCAAGCTCCCGAAACTCTCACTGCTTGGAGTCTTAAAATTTGGTTGTTTGATTTCCTTTGCTGAACTAGCAAGGTCTAAAGGTTGTCCAAGAGAATTTTCCAGTGGTCCCGGAATTCCAGAAGCATTGGGTGTGTTAATTTTGACAGGACTAACGAGATCCAAAGGCTGAGGAATCATGTGCAGGCCCGGCAATCCCGGAATCACTTTGTACGTTGCATCACCAGTGGGTATGCTCGGAGATATGTCTACGGTGGGTGAATTGGTCAGAGTGTGTGGACCGGGCATGCCGGGAACATAAGGAATAACCTTCCCTCCGTGAAGAATGCTCGCGATTCCTGCCTGGGGAAGCGTCAGTGGATTATAGGCAGTGATGTTCGTCAGAGGATTTAAATGTGGTTCCAGATAATTGTAACACGTCATCGTGGGCGCTAGATTGGTAGTTGATATGTTTGGTACGATGGGTGCCAACAGTTTAGGAGCGTCTGGCAAAGATATGGTGGAACTTGGCGTACTTGCAGGAGTTCCACAAGGAGGTTTATGGACCATGGTACCTCCTGAGTGAAGACCCGATCTGACAACAATAGAAGAAGTTTCGGATGTTGCGCACTTACTCCCGACGATGTGTTCACTAGTCGGAGAGTTAGTCTGCCTAGGTTCGATCCTCATGGTTTTTGTTTCTCCCGTGTTGTCTAAAATTCGGACTTCTCCACCAAACATCTGAAGTGTATTGGGTCTTGGGTACTTGGAAAGTTCTTCTAAAGATTTAAGAGTCGCGGGCACGGATTCTGATCTAGTCTTTTTAGTTGGTGGAGCATAATCGACGAGTCTTGTACTACCTAGAAGAGGTCCAGGAGATTGGAGAGGTTGAAGACTATAGTAGTCATTTTTTTGATCATCCAATTCTAGTTGAAAGTCTCTTCTTGGACTCATGACACCTTTGCAATAGAATCTTTTGTGCGCTTCGAGATTGTCTGAGCTCGTGTAGGAAATTTTGCAAAAGGGACACATGAAGTTGTCAACTCCTAGGTTTTGTTCCTGATTAGAGGGGCGAACAGTCTTCAGGAGGAGATCCTTGATGATGGAACCATCAGAGTTAGGAAGATGGTCCTTGCCTTCTTGGGCGAAACTTTCACTGTAACATCTTTTACGGACGGAAGCCTCGTCACCGGATGAGAGGTTCAGAGGCTGTTCAGTTGGTTTTGTTTCTACTAGACTTTGTTGTCTTTGCATCAGTTTGTGGAGTCGTGGATCGACTGCGTCGACAATTGCTTGGTTGGCGGTTATAATTTTATCTATGTGTTCCTGCAGCTGCTCCGCATTTGGTTTGACGCTATTGGGCGTCGCAGTCAAGGTACTTGAGGAACAGGAGCTGCTGGAGGAATTGGAAGACAGGGAAGACGTCTCAGTCTCGTTGCTCGCATTTTGGAGGGCGGTGTGGAACTTGGGCTTGTATATCTTTCCAGTCTTTACAGTCTTTGTACTCACTGTCGAACTTGGAGTCGACGACGGAGGTGGAGGTGGTGTTCCCGTTCCATTGCTGGCGCTATCTGATAAACTAATGTCTGAATCTTCAGAAACCTAAAAAGAAAGGGATAATGTAACACTCGTGTCAAGTTAGAAAGTAGATTAAAAAGGGAATTTGCAGAAAACTGAAGAGAACCAAATTATGAAATGAACTGACCTTGCTGGAATCGCCGCTTTCCGTTTTAAGAGCGTGGGTCCGAGACCTGCAGTGTTTATACAGATTAGACTTCGTTTTAAAAGCAAAGCCGCAAGGAACACAGGGGTAGGGTCTTTCATTTGTGTGAGCCCTGATGTGTTTTTGAAGCACACTGGGCTTGGCACACGAAAGTTTGCAGTAAGTACAAACATATCCGGCCTTTTTGGACTCGGTGGGTTCACTTTCTGCTTCCTGAACAGATTCGACTTTGGCTGCTACCTCCTTGACGGCTTTTTTCTTCGGAGTCTCTGGAGGAGGGACTTCTGCTGGAGGAGACTCTTTTTTAGTCTCCACCTTGTTCGCGGTCTCTGTCGATGCCACCTTCTTAAATTTTTTATGCAGGTACTTTGGCTCGCCATCGTTATTGTTGTTGTTGTTCGTCAACTGCGGGTCTGTCATCGCCACAGTATGCGTCTCTGCAACAAGTGAAAAAAAAAATTAGCCATTGAAAACCAGAATTGAGAATATAACTCAAAAATATAAAGTGCTTAAAATTGATTATAATTTTAAATTAGAGTCTTAATTTTCATTGACCAACTCGTTAGATGACTGATCCAACAACTACATGTTTTAAATAAAAATTTCAATGGTTTTTAGAATCTAAAAAGTAAAAACCATTGTGAATATGACTGCAGGCGGTCAGCTGAAATGAAACCGGCTCGAATGGAGAGTTAAAATAGGGTCGTCATTCTCGAAGACGAAGAGTGTGAATTCATTAGACAAAATGATGTCACCGGCAGGAATCAGAAAGAAGCCTCGTTCGAGGATTCTTCAATCCTCCGCAAAAACC
>JAUEJJ010000013.1:13459668-13485066 GCA_032164275.1 Synergus coniferae | reverse complement strand
TTATACAGCTCTGGATTTAAAAAACAATTTTTGCTAAAATTCTCAACTTTTATTTAGGGAAAAAATAGCTAAAGAATTGGAAATGTTTCTGATAAGAATTTCTAATCTAGGTATATCGTTATCAGTTTCTCCTTCATCACTGCACAATCATGATACGCAATATTACAAATGTCATTTATTGTATCATTTCAATTAGTCTCTCTATATATTCCACAGAGTAAGAGTAACTGGGGAAACATCGAGAAAAATCTCGAGAAAAATACTATGTACTTCTCGATGTACTTTCAATTTCGCGCGAAAAAGATACGAAGCTTTTGAATAGCGTCACTCACCATATGGCATGATTTTGTCGTGATATTCAAATGGCTCTCCTTTCTTCTTGCTTCTAAATGTGACAATTATTATTTAAAAGAATTAAATTTGCAATTGTTAGAATGTAGATTGTATAGAATTGTGACTGATGAGAAGTGTGCGAGTTGAGGAGAGAAGATGAAGAGGACCGAGTATAATAATGAGACGAGCAGAGGCAGATAATGCACGGCGCCATTCTGGCGTCCATTCATGCTTTTTACTCGTCGTTAGCAATTCTCTATGTTCCCTTGCCCCCTCGATCCACCTGAGCACACCCGAGCTGCTTTACGTTTACCTGATCTAGACGTTCGTGTCTTGTCCCAGGAACCTGTTAACTTACTCCTTCAGCTCAGATACCTTCACGAGTTCAACTCATTTCTTCCCCTCGCCTATCATTGCAGTTCCTCCTCTTTTTCTTATGAATTTTCGTAGGTGTATAATATACAAGACACGAGATAAGATAAAAATGATTACGAATTGGAGGTAACGATAGATTAGGATGGTCATGGGTCGACGTGTCCCACAAGGTTTTAAAGGGAAAATTTTTTTAAATGGTCATCAAAGACCAGGTGGACCGAAGATCGTGTGGAGCAGATTTTTCAGAGTCTAGAGGTCTAGACTGTTTAATCTCAGATGTCTGACATCGAGGCGCCTGTAAGCACCAGGACGACTACCATCATCTCGGCCATCATCTTATACTCGTACATTAGAATTACGTTGTTCATTCTTTTTTCGAATTACTTATATTATATGTCAACTCTTTTTTTTGTAGCTGCTAAAGTAGAAGCTAGTCTTTTTGCTGAGACTGGTGGAAATGGTGGTGTGTTGATACCACATTTAGCAAGTATTTCAATATTAAATACAATATGTCGAATATATATTATAAATATAAATTTAGTAATAAATTGATAAATAGTATTTTAACCGTTTTTTCATTATATGATTCAATTTCTGATATGAAATGGAAGGACTTTTAGTTGCCGTTTAATCACTTCGTATTGCTTTTAATCTTCAATTATGTTGCAAAAGGCAACCTGGACCAAAAGTACGCAGCCAGAAGCCATGCGTACATCATCAAGTCATCATAAATCAGTTTAACATTATGTTAACTTTCTTTTTTTGCAATGAGTCTTCTTTCTTTTAGCATATTTTATGGTCAGTTTCAGGGAAAACTGGTTTTACAAACGACAGACTCGAGTGTAACGTCGAAATCCTCGTTACACACCAAATACTCTCTGTGCTCTTATTTCCAAACATGAACGGAAAGGACCGGTTTCGAACTCAAGCCAGTCTTTCAATACCATAAGGGTATTAGATTTCGGTATATCTATTCGGTAAGTAGAAAACGCTTCTCAATCTTCAGTATAGTTACAAAAATAATCATTTCATTGTTTCTAATGATTTCAGAGAAAATTCTGCGAATCGGAAGCATAGACTTCTGTTAAAACTCCACGTAACATAAATGATGAAATTTAAATTATTTTGCAAACTAAGTGTATGAGAATAAAAATTTAAAAATGATTAAAGTTCACTTCACAATGAATTCCTTTTATTTAAATTAACAAGAAATATTACTCTTTAAAGAATGTAAATTTGACCATCAGGAACTTTAATAATCAAATCAGACCATATACGTGCATGTATGATTAAAAATCAACTTAATTTTCGATACAAGCAGTATCCTTCTGGATTGGTCAGTGCTCTGCAGACAAACTGGATTCGTACTCGTTTGGAATACCAAGGAGCCTCGTTGGCTCGATAAGATTGTAAGAACGCTTGAATGAAGCCAGGGGGAATATAACTATTAGTGATCTGGTAGCTCTGTTGACGAGACGAGCTACCAGAATTGACGACCGGTTCGAGGAAATCCCTGTCGATTGAAAATCGAGTTGCGTCCCTTGAATGGTTGCTTCTCTTCGATTCGCCGAGAGATTCGTCCCTTCAGGCAAAGGAACGTTCTTTCGTATCTCGTCGTGCTAGTCGATGAACGAAGAATACCGAAGGCGTCGGCTGCAAAAAAATGTTGCCAAGGGAAACAAACCTGTTGAATTTACAACGAAATACGGCAGGCAGGAGTGTGCCTCGACAGTCTGGCGCCCTCGAGTAGATAAATAATATTGATCAGACCATTAAGAATTAAGAATGGGAAAGAAACTAACTGGCAGGAATGAATTGTGCGGCAAGTTAACTTTTCTTGAGAAATTCCTCACGCTTAAGGCTAATTTCTATTGGAATATATGTCACGTTAATTACGCCCTTTATATCATTCTACTAATAATTTTCAACTTCAGTATTCAAGTTTCTATATAAATTGCATGATGATTTATCGAATGAAAATATTTCGTATTTTAATTGTATTTGGGGATACAATTATTGAATTTGGATAATGCGAATAATAATTATTATAAGATATAGATAGACTCCTCCCAGAGAGATTCAGATCCCAGCTTGTGGACATGAAAGGCAAGAACCGTCTCTCTGACACATTGACACAGCCTACTATCAGTTCCTCCTCGCTCTACCATTGGCCATTAGGTCTTTTCATTCCCTTTTTTCAATCTGGTATATCGCTGTTACTTCCAATCGTTCGTTTCTTTTCTTATGTTTCGAGCACTTGTTGTCATCCTTGTTGATTTATGACTTCTCAATGAATCATCGAAAAGCGCCTCAGATGTCATTTATAAAGTAAAAAACAAAGATGAGACTCTTCCCCTGTCAATTAATGGGCACTCTTTTTCATATGTTCATAAGTGTGAATGTGATGAGATCCATCGATAATGGTTACTTTGATTTTAATTTTGTGTTATTAATAGGACAGAAAAGCATTTGAATAATTATAATCTCAAAAAATATTTCGACTTTGGTACCAATACCAAAATAAGAGAAGTATATAGAGAGAATTCGACAATTAACATATAGTTCGCATCAATAAAGGTTCATGGACAGTCTAATTGACCAAAGTCTACTGAACAGAATTCAATAAGTTAATTAAACTTGAATTAATATAAGTAATTCCGACTGAATTGAAAGTATAATAAAATGCGAAAAACTGTCTCAAATTATAATAATGTACGTATAAATAAAATAAATATTTCATAAAAATGAAATGAAACTCTATAGTCCTATTTGTAACGAAATTTCCCAATAGCGTCCAAAAAATAAATGCAAGCGGAAATTCTCTGTAAAACGCGTTTACGTTTCACTGAATGATTCCCTTAGAGCAACTTGAGAAATTTTATATTCCGCTATACATTTGATAATCAGTCTGAAGTTTCGTGGTAATGTCATGGGGATTCCGGCTACTGGGAATCATTCGGTAAATACAGGACGTGTTTTGTGTACTCAGTTAAAGTGCTAGTACCTGCAGCGACGTGGGAGTTCACACATCACGAGTCGGCTTGAAATGAATGAAATTGTGTAAAAGCGAATACACGTTTACGCACAATCGCAGCGCCCACATACTCACACACACTTGGATTAAAAAATTAGTCAACAAGAGTTTCTACTACTAGGTTTGCCACCTCCGGTTTCCTTTTCTCGCTCACTCTCACAATCAGAGAACATGATGTCACTGGTTTCAAAGAGAGACAACAATCCGAAGGTGGTAACTCTAGTTTCTACAGAAATGTCCGCGATAATGGTGCAAATATTAAAAGACACACGGAATACAAAATCAGGATATACTTCGCATTAGTGATGCATTCGGGTGAAATTTGACAAGAAAACAGCAAGATTGATATTTTTCTCGACATAGTCAAGAAAAAATATATAGGACAATAGGTATATCTTACCTTGTCTCGAGATGTCAAGCAAGATTTACAGTCACGAGACCTTTTAAATTATAAGATATAACGCACGGAGAAAAATGAATATTCAAACTTAATATTTAGATAATGAAAAAATTGAATTAGAAAGATATTCATCCTAAAAACATAGGTATTCAGGCTGATTACCTCGTTATTGAAACTTAATATCTGGATTATATTTAAGTTAAACACCTTAAATAGTTGGTCAATGGTCACCTATTTAGAATATAAGATTTTAGGCTGAATATCCAGATTCTTAGGCAATATTAGGTGGCTATCACATAGTTCACTATCACAGATATTAACATTAAATATCCATTTTTCACTATATATGTATAATAGAGATCATCATCATCTAAATCATTAAAAAAATCAATAATTGTCTTTCGATAAAACATAAGTTGCGGTGCAGATTTTATTTTACTTATATTTTTATGCACGTAATTATATGTGCATGATTAATTATTTACTTGTAGTATATTAATTATTCATTAGAGATGATTATTCAAACTTATGTTTAATTCATTATAAAATGTCTCTCAATGACAGTTTTATCCTTCTAAAGAATAACTTTTTATTTATATTGATAACAGCGACTCGTTGCCAGTTTATCTAATTAGCGCCCACGCTTTTGTATCTCTAGTTACAAAAATATAGATACTAGTAGAACTTGACAGATTGAGGACATTCTATTTGACGACAGCTGTCTTCGTAGAGTTGTTTTACAACGTTCTAAAGTTAAGATCCTAATACCTATGGAGCTGATAAATCATTTAGTCATTAACAAGACATGCAAACGAAAGATATCAATATGATGATGGGACAAAATCAGAATTTCTTTTTTAACAGGTATAATTCATTATTTAAGTCAGGGTCTCTTCTAAACCCAGAAAACACCTTTGAATTTGGAAGATTATAAACGTTTTCATATTGTATAAAGAGAGCATTATCGCAGAGGTATTGTGTAGGATATCCGACAGGATAACTAAAATTGAAAACAACCTTTCATTTATGATTCATAATGCGTATGCTCTATGAATATTGCGTAAACTTCTAATGTATATACTTTCTAATTAGATGAATAATTTTTCCTGATATATTCTAATTTCTCACTTTGTGATATGACGTCATGAGGAGTCACAGGACATTATGACGTAGTTGAAAGAATTGATCCGTGAATGACTTAAAGGTACAGACGTATGGGGCTTGGAACAAATAGCTGAATCCAGTTAACGGTTCGATAAAGACCTCGTGGGTGTTAACTTTAGCTCTCTTCGAGAATCGGCGACATTCCTGACCGGACTATGTCACTGAAGTTAGAGATCTCTGACTAATATGTGACGCCTTTACGCTTGTAATTGAACAGAACACACTCTTCAGTACGTAAATTATCACGTACGACGAACCACACGCATGCACAATTTTTATTGTTCATCGCGCACGCGATACGCATATGCATTGTGCAAATTCACTTTCCGCTCACGCCACATTTTCGGTATCTATCCGCAAAGACGATAAATTAATCAAGTACATATTTTCTTCATTTATCGACTTTTCTCTCAAGTGGATCCATTGACTTGTTTATAAAATTAAGTACATTATTTTATATCAAATTATGTAATAAATTAAGAATTTCAGGTTCTATTTTTGCGGGTTATTATTCTAATTTTAGATTTACTGGATTTTATGATATATGAATCATGACCCGTCCGTTAAAATATTTGGTCTTGAAAATATGGTAAACAACGCTATTTTCATTCACCTATGTGACACATATATCGACATACAAATTATAAAGCAGATTGTAACGTAATTTTAATTTATATAATAGTTGGAATTCTAAAGAATTCTTAGAACTTTGAAGTTAGTGCGACTTTTTGAGCTTTAAATATATCTAACGCGTACCTAAAAGTCATTCACTAACAATGTCGAGGACATTGAAATTTTCAAACGAATCTTTAGATATTTGTTGAAAATTTTGTGCAAGAAATTTCACTGAAGATATTCAATAAATTTTATTTTAAAAATTCGGGCAGAGATGTCACGTACGTCCTATGTTATTTTAGAACTACCACATTATAAATTCTTCATCCAATTTAGAATACCGCATATATAACTATGAATATTTGTGATTAGGCACACTTTCAATACGACAATTTGTCTCATTGTCAGTGACATTTACAGAATACTTGGAAATTATCAGTGGGAAGAGTTTACGATGCACATTACGGTTAAGAGGCGAATAAGAGAAGACGCTATATAGCTCAGGAAGATTCTTGCGATTTTACGACACTCTGGCAGGCTGCCATCTTACCCCGTGGCCTTTTTAGTCCAGAAAGAAGTCACGGAATTCCCAAATTCTCTTGAGCTTGGGCCTTTATATTTTGGATCCGTGACCCATTTTTTTGACATTTTCTCTCCCCCCCCCTCTCTCTCTCTCACTCTCTCTCTCTCTCTCTCTCTTATATTCCATCTGTCTCTCTTTTCCTTGAACTACTCCCGCAGAGGTGACCGGATTCGCTTGCAGATTCCTGGAAAATCCACTCTTGGCATCGAGAATCCTCCACATTCTTTGGATCTTAACCCATTTCTCTAGAATTACGCCAATTGTGTGTTAGATGAGCAATTGATGAGTTTTTTTATTAACATTTGATTTAACTCAGGAAAATTTGCGAGTACATCCACTATCATTACTTTAAGGTTTATTCCTATTTCGTTTCCAAACCTCAAAATCAGCTCCTGCTCTGATGCCAACAAAAACTTTAGTTGAATCCACGAACTTCGTGGATTGAATTAAATAAGTGCATGATGCCAGAAAAGAAGGCAAGAAAAGAACCACGATTTACTAATTAATTGTTTATAAATATATATTCTTTTTTCCAAGAATTTGGTGCGTAATTTTCCTGTTTCTTTGAGAGGAATATTGTGATAAGCAAAGATAATTATCGTTTCTTGACTTTAGAAAGAAACAGTAAGAACTTGTTATTATTTCACCGAAAATCAATATAGGATTTATGCAGAAACGTTATGTATGCTGTTATCCTCTTTACAATTTGGAAAAATAATTAAATAAAAGATTATTGTTAAAAAATCATCATTCGTGAAAAAAACACTTCTATCATTTTATATTTTTGATATAAAGCGCTTTGATGTATGTACTTTTCACGGAAATACATAACAAAAGCACGAGAGGCATGAGATTTCTAAAAGATTGTACATCGAAGGTCGTATTACAAGGAAGAAACTGTCTTCTCGAAACCTCTTCGCTTCCAAGAAAAGTCTCTTCCCACCTTATGCTTAAAAAAGAGCAATAGACTTGAAAATTCCTTAGTAAACTTTATTGCGCAATCACAATTTTCCCTTTTTCTGTTTCCCGATTTTCATATTTTGAAAAATGAAAGCAGTAACGTATATGTCCATGTCCATGTCCCAAATTGGGACATTTACCTTAGAGCGTCAATTAGAAAATAATTTTATTTCATTTGATGTCTGACTATACCTATCTTGTTCCACTTGAAATTTTTGTACTACTTCGAATAAAGTTTAAAGATTATTTGGCATTGCAAATCTCAATAAATGATTTGAATTGCAATTAAAAGTTGCATATTAGCCTATTCTTGATTAATAGAAAAGTAATTACATATATTTAAAAAGTTCTCAGGTATAAGGTTAGAGAGCTAGTATCCTGGAACTGCAATTAGTGGAAGTTCTTGTCGGAAAAGAAGAAAAGGGAGTTGAAGTTAACTCGAGCAGAAGGAGGAGAAGAACGTGACGACCATTGACGATCGATTTCATCGACTCGGAATGGATCTCTCGCAATCCTAAATGCAGTCATGATTCGATTCGAGGTTAATTAAGTACGGCTCACAGTTCACCACAGCCAGAGCAAGATTAATTTCGCAGACGATAGATGTCTGGCGCCTGCTGTTCTCCTTTATTTTCCTTATTGACCGATAAACTCATCTTGATTCAAATTCAAAGTAAACAAACTTCAAAGGAAATAAAGTCCCGCAGAACTCCCATTTTAATGTTTCAAAAATCCAGATTGGAAATCTTTAAATTCAGATTACGTCGATTAGTTCAATTAAATTTTGCTAACTTCTCACTTCTGAGAGTTTTAACTTTTTTAATAAAAGAGACGTTAAATTTAAAAGGTTCGAATTATCCCTTTGATGAAACTTTTTACTCTGGGTTTTCATTTAGAGGGAAATGAAAATGAGCGGAACCTGACGAGATGAATGTTACAAATATTCTGCAATGTACCATCCCTTAGGCGGAAATAGATTGCATAAAGAGAGACTTGGCACGAGGTCGAGCAATTCGTAATCTACTCGCTTGGTATGAGAATAAGAAAATAGTAATAATAAAATGAAAGGCACGAGCGAGTCCAGAGGCACTCGGCCTCGAAAATGAGTCACTGAAAAAGTCAGATCTGACTCTTTATAACTACAAATGAACTATAACTATAACTTTATAACTATACAAATGAACTATATGATTTTTATATATATGTAATACATGTTTGGTGAAAGCGAATATAAATGAAACGCAGATTCCAGTGACAATATTGTGCAAACTCAATCGACATCCGACGTTGGCATGTGTCAAAAATAAACATATCAAGTCAGTAAACGAACGTTTATTTTCAATAAAGTCTAAAAATCTAAAAATCTCTTTGATCTATGTATTTGCAACTTTTCGATCGCTTTTAAATTCAGGAATTAAAAACAATTTTTTTGAAGATAATATTTTTAAGAATACTAGTAAATATCGAAAGCATGAATTTTTTTTAACCTTCTATTAAACTTAGAACAATGGTCCTTGGTCCCATAAAATTGTCGTTACTTCAAAATCGTTTGCTTGAAGACACATGTGTACAATGTACATGATAATTGATAGCATGATACATCAAGGAGTGACGGAATTTTGGCATCTTGACAGTCTTTCGATTGTGCTTCTAACATGTATGACTTTAAACATTATTCCGTCAAATCGTATATAATCCCGAATGTTAACTGACTTTTTAAAATTTCAATGGAAATACAGAAAGCAGTAGCGCAATTCAAAGGAAATTCTTTTAAAAATATGTATCGATTTGTTTAACAAATTTCTAACATTAGATTTATTTTCCCTTTATACTTTGGGAAAATATTTTGTTGAGTATTGATTTGGATCTCCTATTTTTAAAGACGCCATTTTCCGTATTTTTTTATAGAACAAGAGAATTAGAAAATTGTCACTTTTAATAAACGATGTTTGTTCTGGAATTTGATGACGCAGGATTCGACATTTTAATATTAAATTTTTAAAACTGGAAATGCAAATTCTTTGGCAAGGAGCCAAACCAGAGTACTCGTAAGCAATCGATTTAAAATTTGCTGGTCAAAGTGGACAAGTATATTTAAGTCACAGTCGATTGATCTCTGCGTTCTTGATTCTCGATTAAAATTGTTACTATTTTATTACATGTTTTTAAAATCATTATTATAAAATTTTCGACCGTTCAATATTTTACAAGAATCTAGAAAGCTTTACGCAATTATTATCAGGTTTCAACAGCATGATAATTTTATATCGGAAATTGAAATTTGAATTTAGATTGAATACCCAATAAAATAGCTGCATGTATTAATAGTCTGTGAGACTTGGGAAATATAAACGGGATGCTGAACAACTATTAGATTTTGGAAAGATGGGAATTTTTAACTTTCCTTATGTATTTTATTTTACGCCGTTTTCCTCTGGTTTCAAATCGCGATTCTTTCGCGAGACTTGTAAACCTCTGGAAATGAGGGGTGCTTTGAAGTGCAATCGCATGCCGTCGTCTTGTCGGCAATTAGTCGTTACGAGTTCGAACGGCAAACACTCGACGAAGATTTACAGTTAGAATTTATGAGTACAGTTATGTGGTATGTACCATTCGCGTTTAAATGCGTACCTGCACGCGGTGCGATCTCTATTCGATCTCTAATGTCTATGAAATCTATATACATCATTTAATCTATAATACACTGAATTCATTTAGGAAGGGAGAAGTTCAAACTGATGTAGAGCAGTCTATCGACTCTCTAAACTTTATACATTCAGAAAGAAATTAGCTTGAAGAACTTAGAAAACAAATGACCAGAATATGAAAAATGTTAGGAGTCACAAAACTTAATGATACAATCAATTAATAAAATATTAATTGTAAAAGGATTATCCTGATCGATCATATTTCTTGGAAAATGTTCTGGTAGGAAAGAATGCACGATTACGTGAACATTGTGTAGCACGAAGTGAGTCAGAAACTCTGAGAAATCATATTCCTACAATTGTAATCTTTCATCATTAATGATTGATTAACAGATTTGCGGCATTTAATTGCTAGAAGTTGCGAGACTTTTTTTCAGTTACCCTCGCGGTCAAGGATTTACCATAAAGTAATTTTATATTACATAAAATAAATATAGCCAAAGGTTTTTTAAATTAAAAAGAAATTGTATAATTGTCTAAAATAAATTAATTAAATCCGAATCTTTATCAGTTCTAAAGATAAACTTGGGAAGCATAAGATTGTTTTCAAAATCTTATCCCCGAATCCCGTATACGTGTTGTCAAACAGTTCGACGTTTATCAGCCCCAAACTTCTTTTTCCAAAAAAATGAATGGAAAAATATTGGTTTCGACTAACGAATGAATCATGAATTTTGTGAGAAAATATATAGATACTTGTCATAGCTATTGTTTATATTTAGAAACCAACTCACCAATACCTGCCACCATTTTTGGCAAATCCCAAAATCCTTCACATCTTCATCTTCATCAGATCAATCTGAAATGGAGAATATAAAATTTGTTAATAATGTATATATATATATATGTTGGAGTACACCGATAATCTGCCGAAAATGTGTACACTTTAAACTCAGGCATTTACACAGGCGCTATATCGTTTCTTAATAACGGATAACAATAATTGTCCAACTGTTCATCCAACAAAGGGTGAAAGAAATTGAGAGGAAGGAGACATGTTCTGGGAAATCCTATCGATAAAAGGCACGGAGATCCGTGATGATGATTCTATGGAATCACTCGGGTCGAAATAACCGATCGCTTTCAGCACGATCTCACCTTCTTGGAAGCGGCTCATCGAGGTCGCGTAAAAATACCCAAGTTCAGGGCGAGCGAGGAATCTGGATATCAAGGCCTGGGGGAAAAGTAAGCTTCTCGCTGTCAACAAATCGCAAGCCAATTAGCAAAAAAAAGATCACCACGTGCCGATCAGAGATACCGACAGGATTGGCAATTACCGCGAATCATCGTTAGACGTAGGAAGAAATCTGTGATCGATGATACTTATTCGCGCTTTTTGTCGCCATCAATGACATATATGCAATCCTTCAGACATAAGACGTAAACACTCTCGAAAAGGAAGCTGGAGAATTTAACTTTTATCAATTTTAAAAGCTTCAATTTCCGCTGTTCAAATGCTTCAGCATTCAGCTTCGAAACAGTTAAGTCTCCAAGTGAATAATAAGAGCAAGGTTTGTAATCATCTTTTAATTGGTAACACAATCATATCTTAAAGAGCCTGTATATTCTTGAAACAGCCTTGAGTACATTCTAGGCAAGGTCACTGTCCGTCCTGTGGCTTATGCCTACAGGATATACTGTTTATACATATAGCATACTATATACAGTATACATAAACACGATATTCATTTGCTATAGGGTCCAGCGAAGACCAGTTTCTGCTTGGTCGTCGTTGCCCCAACGCGGTCAGCAAACTCTGCTTGTCTAATTATAATTGAAAACCCTCTTGGACATCATATCTGTGTATGTTTCGAGTGTGTTTACACACAACCATTCACACGAAATATTTATGCTCGTTCGTACCTTTGCAACCAGATTCAAACAAGCATTAGAAATTCTGAACCCTGAATATTTTCCTGCTGACGCAATCCTTTTATGTCAAGGTCAACTAAAGAATTTTACATCTTTAAGATAGATCTGAACTTGAATTCTTGAGAAAAGATTAATTCCTTCGTCACGGAGACATATATACATATTAATTCGATGCACATTTGTCCGTTAAGATATGGATCATAAAAATTAAACAACAGCTCATTTATTTATGATGATGATGGTCCGGGAGGTTCTAAATTGGATCTTTTTACTAGCTAGCTGGCTCCTTTAGGAACGTTAATTACAAAAGCGGTAATAAGCGCTGGGTAGAAGAACACGAGGCGCGAAAAATGAAAGAGAAAAGGAATAAAACGATAGGGACGGGTTAGGGGTGGCAGAAGGAAACTTTATTGGAGGGGAAAGAAGAGTCTTGGGACCTGAGGATAACACGGCAACGACTTGCCTTGGTAAGCTAAAGCGTCAAGCTTGTAATAAGAGCTGGCGGAAAATTAAGTGAACCATGAAGAGAGGCTGGAAAGCCCGCGATGTGATGGCGGGAGTTCCAGGAACTTCGCCTTCTCTTCCAGAACTCCACAGTCAACGGCTTTTTACCCCTGCCCTCTCAATATTATACCCATCAATTTTATCCAGACTTCCTTTCTTTATAGCGCTCTGTTTTGTTGTAGATTAGAGTGCATTACACACTATTAGATGAGATCTTCAACACCCTCTATTTGTATATGTTGTTCCGCTCATGGATTCTGACACAGGATTCATGATAATAAGGTCTTATAAGTTGATTAGTTACTTCAGAATTAAACTGCTTCTACAATTTCTTTATTTTCCTATGAAGGACCAATACTATAATCGATTGCATCGTGTTTCCTGCCGTAAACATGGGCCTGAAAAAAAAGGAACCCCCACGGTAAGAGGCCTGTGAAAGAGATGGTCGAAATTCGAAGGGTTACAGAAGGGAATACGTGAACACTTTACCAAAACGAGAGAAAAAAAAAGAATAAGACAGGATAAAAGGAAATAAGAAATTCAGCGCGGATTAGCGCGCTGCAGGGCAATTAGAATCTTCGCACCGGGGATCTTCAAAGGGTGGGGCAAACCAGTTCCCGAAGGAGTCAGGTCTTCCCCGCAAAGAGGTCAGGAAACGACTTCGTGAATCGACTTTTTAAGAGGAAGGGAGTTGAGAAAAAGTCTTAAAGAAGCGTGGCGGTAGGTGGTGAGAGGAGGAAAGCCGCATGTGTAGTCTGATGGCAGAGAAGAGAGCTTGTTTCGAAAATTCGAGGAATCGTGCATTGCAGGTCCAGAATATGAAGGGGAAGGATGATCAAGAAGGGGATGAGATACAGGAGAAGGAGTTGGAAGAGAAGCAAGAAGAAGAATAAGAAGGGGCCAGATAAAAAATACAGATTGTTGCCCACGCGTTCCGAGGGAGACGCTTGCCTGCTGGCTGCTTTGCCGATTCTAAGAACGAATCAAAGATGGCGTCCACAAAAGAACTCCTCGCGGGCCCTCAGTACGCCTTAGCCTGGGCGAGTGTACATTGGTACATGTGAATTACCAAACGACCGAACCGTTTCACTCTGGAGGAATAAAGAAAAAGATAAAAAAAGAAAAAGAGAAAAAGAAAACAGGAGCTGCCACGCACGGCACGTAACCGTTCTTTGGAATACATCCATGATAATGCCTGGCGATGTTTTTCCTGGAACTGCTTCCGATGCCCAGCATACGTGCTTCTTTTACCTTCAATTACCCTCGGGATACGCTCGAAAGGAGTGATTATAACATTCCGTGCCGAAAATTTGGTTTGTTTCTTTCGGAAATCTCAGCTTTTACTGTTTTAATTACGAACTTTGGCTTACATGCCTTTATGCCAATTGTAATCACTTATTAAGTGATTTAATAACCAAACTATGTATCGACAAAAAGGAAAATGAAACCTCTGGAAGGCATCTTCATTCGACAGTAAATCATCGAAATCTACGCAATAATTTATAAGAACCATTCTGTTAGTGAAAGGACACTCGTAAATATTTATCTATGCCAAGCAGTTTAAAGCCGTAAACTGAATTTCTTGTTAACAATCATGCAACAAAAGCAATTACTGTCTACATACACTTTTACTGGGCCACACTATCCTTAAAAAGTTATTCTAATCTTAAAGAATAAGATTTTTTTAAGAACGTGTCTTTTCTTTCAGACACGTTCACAAGTGACAAGTGTTAGTAGAATCTTAAAGAAATAAAGCATCGAATAATTAATTGCAAATCGATCAAAGCCACTCACGTAAGATAGTGTATTGTCTGCACTTAAAATTACCACGTGATGTTGCACCGAGAGTCGACATTGGATAATACCCGACTATTTATAACGCAGCTAGTGACACTGGAAGTTACATAAGCTTACATTATTCATATCGTATGCCTTCATGCTTCCTCCGTTCTGCAAGGATCTATAAGTATTTCTATTGGTCTATGTAGCACTTAACAGCTTGCATGAGTGCCTGCGCAATTTTTCCAGACAATAACGTATAAGTCTTATAATCATCTCGTTGATTGCTTTCGCCAATGCAGGCAAAATTCGAAGCGTTAACGAGTCTGAAAATAACAATTCTTTCTTCATTCTGACTTAAAGAGCTCTTAACTTATTACCAACAAACTGACAATATGTCTTACGTAATTAAGAGATGTTTTCAACGTCTTGATTCGGGTTTTAGTGTGAAAAGAATACAGCAATGTTCATTGGCTGCAGTCAATTTAGACATCTATCCATATTATAATGAACGCATCATTAGCAATCCGTTAAGTGATTTATGGGTTACGAATTGGCCTCTACCTTTGGATCGAAAGTCTCATGCAATCGTTAAATGTCTCTCGTCTAACAATTCTACAATAACTTACTCTCACGATCTTCAGAGGTAATTACGAACAGCAGGAAGTCGTCGACGAATCAAAGTTCAGATTTAATGGCACACGCTTCTTTCGTTCATTTGAGACCATTCGATAGGCTTATTTCGATCAGTCCTATATATGCACGATCGGTTTGACTTTTGCAGACCTTACAAACCTTACAGGACAAGCCCTAATGCTCTGTGACAGCGATTGCATTAATCTCCTGTCGGGTTGGTACTTCAGATAATTTGAATCTCGTCGAGCTAAACTGCATCAGTTTTCTCCATATATACGGCCCATTTCATTTTTCAAGATCTCATTTCGAGTTACATTGAAAAATTCAAGTTCAATAACTTTATATGGATCAGAATCTGCAAGTGTTTTTCATGAAGTTAACAGTGAAACCGCATATCAGAAGAAACTTGTAACGTTAGTCATAAACAATAATTATTTTCTCAATATCTCCATTTCGCTTCGAATACTATAATCTGAATTATACAAGTGGACTGAATATTAATTTATATCATTATTCGAGAAATGAGCGTCAACACGTTTTGTGAGGATTGGTCACGGAAATATACTACTCGAATCATACTAACAGAGTCTAACTGCCGAGGTAATTAATGCAAAGTTGTTCCCCCTTTGGCGAACTTCTGTCTATCTGCAACAGCTTCTTGCATACCTGGCTATTGGCTGCTTTGATATATATTATGACAAGCAGCAGGCGCTTGTACGCAATGAGAAAATCATTAGTGTTGATGTTCCGTTGAGTCATGTGCAGGAAAATCGCCGTTATCTTAATAATCATGCGGGCGATTCTGCTTTAACTGCAAGAAGGTAAAAAAATATTAAATAACTTTTGTAATTTTCTTAAAATAAAAACGGCGATTCATAAATACTAGGATAGCTAATTACACCAGCTCCCTCGAAATTCAATTTTCTTTCAATCAAGAATTTAAACTATTCTATTACAAAAAATAAAAGGAAGGAATATTTTAAGTTCGGATGTTTCTCGACTTCTGAGAATAATCCGAAATTCAGAAAATTACTTTCGACAGCACGCGATATGTGTGCTAATCGAGAATCTCCTGACGAATAGGATATAGAGATGGCTAAGAAGAATGGAAGGAAGGAAAGGATTCATAAAAAACAAAGGAGAATGAACGAGACGACTTTTAGAACTTTAAGCGATTCCAGGTACGATTAAGAGGACCTCAGCTACTGTTATGCTCATTCCATGAAATACCAGACAGATGGTCTCACACGCATGCGTACACTTACAAAAGAATTAAATTGGCAGAGAAAAAGGTTAAAAATCGAAGAGAAAGGAATGGGCAGAAAAATAGAAAAGAAGTTGTTGTTTTAGATAATTGGCTAAACGGTGGGTTTCAATCAGGCGTTTTTTGTCGACAATTAAAAGTTTCCAACTATGTACATGCACTTTACGTTTTCTTATGAAATTTCAATAATTAAACATTTTTAAATGCAATATTAAAAGATACTATAAGCAGTATATATAAAGAGTGTAAAGGTCATGAAGAATTAGAATAGAAGATGTCGATTTGAGAAGATTGGCTTATTTGAAAGGGCTACAATAATAAACTAGCAACAATCCCTTTTGTCGCGATAAGACGAGAGTGGAACGTCATTCTTGTTAATGTGTAATACGAATAGATATAACTTACACATGTGTAAGTACGGTATCATTTCCTGTAACGCCTACAACTCGTCGTCTCTCTTGCAATTAGTGGACGAGTCAAACATGCAACTCGTCACCAGCGCAAATTGCGTACTACAAGCGTATAACTACCTCGTGAATGGAACATAATAGTAATGACAGCTTAATTTGTGAAAAAATCGGAAGCCTTTACGACCAAGTTGACCAGACTCAATACTTCAATAGGTGTTCTTCACTATGCGCAACAGAGGATTGAATTTGTACTAATGTAACTAAACAACTGCCTTAGAGAATGATTTATTTATAACTGTATATAGATTTTATGATTCCATAAAAGCTTAAAAAATTTTATATAAAGTAAAAAAGTTCCAGTTTTCAACATTCAATTTCCTAACTAGGAGTTGTTCAAAAATATTCATCTAAAAGTCGAAACTGATGAAAGAATGTAAGTTGATGCGTAATTGCTGGATGAGATATTTGCATGTAATAGTAATAACGATTCGATAGTCAAAAGGAGACAGAAGAATTTGGCGGAGTGCCAGAAATGAAGAGAACTGATTTAGCTAGAGGACCAATTCATTTCTCATTAAATTTGTGAGCTAAGAGAAAAGGTAAAGCTAACAAGACACCGAGCGAATCCCTTGACAGAATGGCAATTAGGTTTGAGGGAGGATGAGTGTAAGAGAGCTCAACTCGAAATCCAATGCAATAAGATAGACGGAACTATAATTATAACTAGGGTTGAATTGAACTCACGCCAGTCTTAAAGAAACTCCAATGTGGTGATATTGCTTTGAAATCTACAGGATTAATCAATATCAGGCCATGCAGCTATCTAACATTCTACGTTCAAAAAACATGATGACTTAGGCTATGCATTGATAAAATTATGTTTTAATGTTCATTTCAATCCTATTAGGAATTTATTAGTAAATATTTTCGTCAAATAACTTCGTATCACTTTTCCCTGAATATTATTAAGTGAAGAGAAATGAAGTAAATGAACCCTAATCACGTGAGCACAGTATAACTTCAAATTACTATAGTTACAATCAGTTTGATTATTTTGCTCCGGGTCAGAAAAATACCTTATTCAATTTAACGAGGAAGAGCCACAGGAAAATGATTGCAAAAGAAGCACAGAAATTGAAATTCACTTTATCTAATAGAAAGGTTTCTAGATATAATGCTAATTGCAAGTCTATATAGATGCTTTCAGACCGCAAGTCCAGATTTGAAATGTAGATAGATCATCCCTTTTAATTGTGGGGTTAGGCTTATCGCTATATTTCCAGATACATTTTTTTATGAGTTCATTATTTTACTATCCTTTGGACGAGAATAATTTTTCGATATATTCAGTGTTTTGTCACCACAAGAAAAATATTTATCGATTTTGGAGAACTTTGGGTTGAAATATTGCTATGTACGAAAAAGCCTTGAGAGTTGAATAAAATGAATAGATTGAGAAACAGGTTGAAATTGGAAATATGTTAAGTAAAGGATGACTCGCAGTACTTTGTTTTCTTTAGGAAAGGAATTTAAACTTTAAATTTATATACACGAGACAGAGTTTGGTGTTACGATATGTTGTTTGCTGTTTATATGACGCCAATCACTGTGTCATGCTTGTTTCTAATAAAAACGAAAATCGCAACAGAACTCGCTACCTATATCCACCTGTTGAGCATAAAGACGTTTCTGATTGCAACTATATTTCCCTTTTCCACGACAAACAGCAAAAGAAAATGTCCTTTATTAACTGAAATCTTCAATTTATTTTTAACTTCCCTAACTTTGATCCAATGATCTAGAAATACGATTTCGATTTGAACAACAATTGCTTGATTCACTTCCTATATAATTTACTAACATATAAAAATTCTGTTCGCATTTCGCATTCAATATTCACCGAGAATATTCCGAAACGTGTCCCCTGTTGATCGGTGACCGATTAGCATTCATAATCTCCATCGCAATGCTGCTATAATGATTGACAACCGTCTAACGAATATCGATACAATTTATCGTCGATCATTTGCGAGCGTGCTGCTAATATTCTAAGCGCATGAATTTGAATATGGTAGAGTAAAGGAAGAGCTCGATTGCTATACCTATCGCATGCCTAACCAGCTAGAAGGTGATGGGAGTGTTAATTACTTAATCAGAAACAATTAGACATAATATCCCATAATTTATATTCATTTAAGGACTCTATTACTTTATGATGTTATTATACTTAATAGAAAAGATATAATCATTTGCTTTTTTTTTATCAAATATAAAGATCGTTGGGAGATTTCAAGGAAAATGGGTGATTTTTTCCTGGGTAATGAGCGAGGTAATGAGTGTATTTAGCTGCAGCCCTGCACTTTCATTTGCGTGGAAAATCAAATCTTCTAGAGTTTATACGCACGGGGGAAAATCCTTTTATGTCACTCACACCTCAGGTCAACGCACTCTTAACGCGATTCACCCTCGTGATGATCCAGTAAGTGGAATGCACCTTCCTGTCATCAATTCTTGAGTAAATTATGTCACATGTGAAAAATAAAGTAAGTCGCTCATTCATGAAATATCTCAATAATTAAATGGGTCTCGAAATGGGTGTGAATATTTTTTGTAAAAAAAAAGATTAACAGTGAAACTGTTCTACAACTTAAATACAAATAGATAGGATATATCTGCCACTAGAATCCGGTTTGAAGTGTTATAATATAGCGATATTGGCTAATCTGAGAACATTTTTTTTTGTTTAATTTAATTATACTAAATAACAAAGGACAAAAAGGTACTAGGTGTTTAAATATTGGCTAAATAGGCTCAATTGAATGTTTCAAAGCTTCTAAAATTCCTTTCTATGTAAAACATGACGTCTAAAAGTTTAAATTTTCAATTCACCGATAAATTATAACGTTTTGTCCCTTTGAAATGTAAATTCGCTTTAACAAAAGCGAGTGATGCTGAGCTAATCAACGACAGATACTCGTATAGTCTCGGCGTCAGCCAGCAACCCTGTCTCTCCGTCTGGCTAGTTAAAAGTTACGCAAACCTGACATTTCGGCATAATCTTCGTGCCAACGTCCTAGTGTCATTTTGTAGGCGCTATTTTTGCGCCAGAAGATCTCTTGGAAAATCATTCAATGTTATAATGTATTTGCTTACAAGAATACCCCTACGCACCATGATTATCAGATTCGTGATGGATGCCTCATTTCTCATTTTACCGGCTTTATAGGCATCCCCAGTGGGTCGTATATATATTACTCGTAATTTATCCAAGGTGGGCAGCATCGTCGACGAGCCTACAGTAATTAAATTATCAATTAGCTTCTGTCAATTCAGGCTTATAAATCTAATCTCAACACATACCTGATTGAGTAATTATCGTTTCTATATGCAGATTTCAAGTGCAATTTAATGCATCTAATATAGTACGCGCTATTAGTTTTTCAAATCAAACGATTTCTTTTTATAATTTTCAAAATAATGATATCAATTTCGCCTTTTTTAACAGTAGCTATCGTGAAATCTGGTGTATTTACTCTCTAAACCTGAATTAATGAAAAATAAAAAATTCTATTAATTGTTAGTCATTTTTGACTAATCCTAGTTTTAGCTTTATTATTATGTGCATTTGTATTTTATTTTCATGGCTTGAAATAACTGATAAAGTTATTTTTGGTAAAAGGAAGGGAAGAATTTGCAATTTCTTCGTGATTCTCACTTTGCACTCTGGCTATATGACGGAACGAGTAGACAACGCAGTTTATTATTACATCACGCTTGTCCGCACTCTCGGAGAAGTCGAGGTACTAGAGGTATAAATCATTGTCAGCAAAATTAAATTGCGAGTATAAAACGGAAAAGAGCGGATATTACAAAAAAAAAAAAATGTTACACACCATTTAATTATGAATATACATACCAAAAAAGATACCCAAAAAATATCGTGCAATTAAAGGAAACAATACTTTAATGGCCGGTGGCCGCACATCCGACCACTACCCTAAAACATTCTAAAAATTGCCCCAAAGATTTAAAAATTCAAACAAAGTGTAAAAATGAATCAAATGACATTCTTATGCGATAAAAAAGAAAATTCGTGTTTGAACAAAACTGACGACCCTTTCGATAAGGAAAGTATGAAATTGAGCATGAAGAGCATGTTTTCTTCGGCAGTCACTTACGCATACGTCCCTGACTTCGCGTTAAGAGACTCGCGGGGGGGAAAAGAGGGTCTAGGGAGGCCCGACAGGCTGACGCCAGGAACCCCACCATGCGAGACACCGAGTAACCCATGTATAAATGTGTTAGTAGTAAATGCCTCATGTATGTATAAATAAATATGCATACTGTGCACATGTATAGAGCATATTCATATATATGTATATAAAGAACACTCTCGAGCGCTATATTTGCATGCTTATGGCACTTTCTGCTCTTGAGATCATGAACATATTGAATACTGTAACGTGTATGTTGTATTCATACACCTTCAAACGATAGATCGGCCTCCAGACTCTAGGGAGTGATTCAGAATTCACCTACCGTGGTATTTTATTTACACACATGAATACGCATTTACGAGATTCTTTTCGGTTATGCTTCATCAAGGACGTTGATAATTTTATATCGAACATTTTTTAAATGTCATACTCGAGTGTACGCCGATTGCAGGTCATTGCAAATGATTGCAAGTGAATTAAACCGATTTTCAATTCAAAATGAATGGATGATAAAGGCAGAGAATATTATTAAGCTGAGGGCAATGATGAGTTATAAACAAGGGAAATTCATGTACATACCAAAAGTTTTGAACGTTCCAATGAACGAAATATTTGTTTCAAATTCAATTTTATCCAGAAATATTGTTCCCACTAAAAATAACGATAGACATGACAAGTTTCTCTCAAGCAGAATTATTTTCAATGTTAATGAATCAATATTTGAAAACTGCAATTTCTGGTTTAAAATACAATAAACATAAAAATTCGTTCATTTGGACGTTCAGAATTTTTCTGTCGTGGAAATTCCTGCTCAATTATGTATTCTATCAATACTAAAAATTCCAGAGGAGAAAAAGAGGAAAACCCCAATTAGATTTTATTTTATTTTATTAGGAGAGGCTTCAGCTTCATTCTAGACGGAGAGTTCAAAATAGCTTGAGAGGAAGAAGCCTCTTCAATTCTGTGAAGGGAGATCAGTTATGAAACCCAGAAGAAAGGAAGAAGAATCAAAGAACAGAAGAGACGTAGTAATAAACATCGAATATGTGTGTGTAGATAAACATTGGTGAGTTAGGTTACAGCAGATATTTGCAGTATTCAATAGTGGAAGGGGAAGGGTGTTAGCTTTCCTGAATCCTGGGGAAGCCCTCGCCTACGAGATGCTATTCCCAGGCAACTCGGGATTTAAGAATAGATCTCTAAAGTCGGTTTGCAAGCTGCTTGACAGAAAGCAGTTACCTCCGCAACTATCGCAAATTCGCGACGTCGTCCCATTCACGATTTTTCGTTGCGAAACTGAATGAATCGAGGGTCAAAACCTCTTGGCCAGATATGCATAATTCAAAGATTGATAATTATTCATTCGTGGTAAACAAGACTGTTTTATATTGGAGATTATTTTAATACCGGAATCAATCTTAAAATGCCACTTGGCTTTTATTTTAGTAAGAAATAACAAATCGTAGTTAAATACTGTTATTGTGGATTGTTGGGCACCTATGAGAAGGTATATATAATGAAGATTAATGATGTGAATAGTTGGAATAATTTTTTAAAAGAAACAATAAAATGCTAAGGATTGTGGGAGTGAAAATATGATGAAAGGCCAGGGGTGGGGGAGATCTGAAGGCGGTTTTATTCTGCAAATTTTCTTTCACAAGAGTTAACCATGGTTGCGGTATGCACGCGTGGTTGCCTATGAGGCGAAAGAGGCGTGCCCATATATGTTGAAAACTTTCAACAATGCTCTCCAATTATTCATCTGTGCACAAGTCCATTATCTCATTTGCACTTTTAGATTCTGTCTTGTATATCCCTGTTTTTAGTCATTCAATTTTCCCGTTCACGAATCTGTCTTAAGTGCCGCTGACTCGCTGAGTTGTTCATTATTTTAGAAATGTTATATTTTTAAGAATAAGGAAAATCTGTAAGAGTTAGGATAAAACAAATCTCAGAATTTCCCGAGAATTACTACTCGATATTTGCGAACTTGGCTCTAAATTGAAAAAAAATTCAAAATTGAAATCACCAGAAAGTTTATGTACGGCTTGTCTTACGTCAACTGGCTGTTACTACTGCAGCTCTGCCAAACTCCCTCATCATCATATTTATAGTTTTATACTCGATTTTGCATCCATGATGTCATAGTTTCCGCCTTGCCAAAAACATATTTATATGAAATCAAAACCTCAATTTCATTTTCATTTTGTTATTAGTTTTCCTACTTTAATAATCAATTCTTTTTAAATTTTCTTATAATAAAACCACTCCTCTGATTTCATTTACTTTCATTTTTGTTCACACTTTATTTGAAATGCATAAAGGAGAGAAAATATCCTTTCTGGTAAATAAAAATCCCAGTTCACATCTGGGTGTGCAAAAAAAAATAGAAGAAAAGCATCATTAGTTCGTGGTACGCTACTGACTATAAGAACGGGCATCATGTAGCGTCTGCTATTGAGAGAGAGGTTAAACTCAGAAGGTTTCTCATTTCTCTCGTTGTCTGACATCTTGATGCGTTTTAGTATTCGACATGTATACACGCATCTAGAAATATAGTGTGTGTGAGCATGGCAGACGACCGGCGCCATAAGGAATCCCCACGCACACACCTAAATACCTAGGCGATCTAAGCTTAAACACTCGATCGCTTGCGTAAGAAGCGAAAAAAAAGAACGAAAGGACACTTAGAAAAAGAAAAAGAATCCTCTACATCGCATGGATGTGGAATTTCTCCTAGTATATTGCCAAAAAGAAAAACACAAATTTTTCCCCCTTTCATTTATCAAACAACCTTCATGCAAAAAATAACCATAAAAGAGAAAATATATGAATAATCCGTCGACTACACTTCCTATAATTTACAATTGCCTGGAATTCATCTTACTGGACAGCCATTTGCGATAGCATTAATTTCTATTAAATTCCCGAAAGGTTTTTTATGAATAGGGATTTTCCTGATCTGCTTGTGAATAGGGAGGAAAAAGGCGATTGGAAATATCAGCTTGCTTACTTGAGTTGAGTCTATAATCTATTAGGCGTCAGCAATCTTTAAAGTGATTCTGCAACGAACCAGTCGTTGACTGACGCTCAACATTCAGATTCTATCTATTCTTGTAGCCTCGCTATATGCAAGATTGCAAGTGCAACGACGGTTGTTTCGTGTTGCAAATGACACTTAGTTACCTTCAAGTAATTACAGACTCGAGTAAATTCCGGTATAACTCTTCTATACTTCCTCTTTCTAGGTATAGGATTCCCCCTGTCTTATACGATATCGTCGCAAGCCGACAAATGCCTTAAACTTTCTTGAATGACTATTACTGAATAGAAAAAATTTTAAGTGCTTAATACTCTTTTAGTTTACAATTCTGGAAGATGACTATTCTCAGTATCAGAAAGTCATTTTGAAGATTTGTACCTTTAGAATCGGACAAAATTCACTTCTTTGTCATCTATCATCATCTCGATCATCATATACTATATTATGTATAATATACAGGAAGGTCGGAACGCTTACGATTTGGCACAACAGTCAGATTCTGATGGTCCGGAGGAATTCACCCCGAGATAGGGTTCGAAAACACAACTCAGAGTAAGGATAAAGTTTAGTAAGTATATAATAATGTGTTGACTCTCCCCATCACAGTTGGAACCTTAGATCTGCTATTTACTAAAACATGCAGCATTCACATCACAATTTCAAAGTTCGTGTACACAACTTAGACTTTACTCGGCATATCATCCAAGTTCTTCACCCTAATATCATGTCTGACATTCTATTCACATCACCATAATTCCATCATATACATATCAAAATCAAATCTCATCATTCAATTCTTCATCTCATGTTATTGGTTTCCAAACCTTTAATGCCAAGTTCAGGATTCTCGAGTACGTATGGTTGTTCTCTATACAGTTTGCGGTTAAGCTACATTTCCCTTTAAGGTAACAGACTAGAATCTATAGCAGTGGAAACATTTATACGCTTTACGCTCTGAGATAGGAATGCTTTCATGTAAACATTTCAAGCCAAATGAAATCGCTAAATCCTGAATAGAGATCTAAGGTCCAAGAGTAAAAAACATGCACTTTTATAAAAAATATTAATTTTATGCTGATTCTTCATTTCTGAATATTTTTTTTTTCTTGTATGAATGAAGCCTGAATTTGATGAAGTCTCGAGCCAATACTCCGGCGCCGAGTTCGTGACGCCAGTGATCAATGGACCGTGTGCACATTGGGCGACACATTTGCGAATCGTTGACGACGAACCCATGCAGTCACAAACGCACACGTAAATTCTAGCTCTGGGCTTCCTAGATTATTATAGCGACAGAAGCGAATATCCGGAATAATAACATGAAAAACTTGACACATGTTCTTGATGTTTAAGAATAATCACAATGGTATTTCCGGTTCTAGGGATTCGGAGTTTTCCGTTTCTTTAATTTTTAAATATAGAATAGAAAAAAGAGTATTTTTTCAATTTTTTGGCTCGTTTTATCTGTACTGAATCAGAATCAATGAAAACATAACAGTAC
>JAUEJJ010000013.1:13443098-13454370 GCA_032164275.1 Synergus coniferae | reverse complement strand
TGAAAACTATTGTTCAAATAAAATTCTGCATTACACAGGAATTAAGTGCTTATTAAGTGCTCTCAAACTAGCCTATAAATACTGGAAATACTAGCACTTTTATTTTTTTTTTTAACGAACCAACTTCAATCTCCATACATTTTCCACTTTTAAACTATTACTTAAAAAAAAATTCTTTGCGCCAGAATTAAGTGTTCATTTAGTGCTCTCAATCTTGCCTATTTCTAAAATTCCAACTCTTTTATTTTTTTTTTTTTTACGAGTCAAATTCAATCCCCATACATTTTCTGCTTTTAAAATAATACTGAAATAAAAACTTCTTTGCACAGATATGTATAGGCCATAGGGAGAGTTCACATATGATGTCACGCTGTATTTCAAGCTTTTTTACCCCCCGTACGTCCTGTCAAACTCTGTCACGAATATTACGTCGCGTTCTTTCGACTCCCCCCCCCGTTTTCACAATTTTTTTTTAATAATTATAAAACACTTTTTAGAATCTTCTTAAATATGTTAAATATGGGAATCAAACGTTACATGAACATAATCAAAAATATAAACCTGATTATAAAAACTTTTTTTTTTCAAAAAACATCAAATATTTATAAAAAAAAAACCAGAAAACCCTCCGTGACATCACGCGTAGAATGACTCGTTCAGCTTGAATAACCAGATAATCGATTTGAATGCATCTTAAAAGGCTGTTCTATGACATCGTCAGTTTGATCATTCATCAGTTTTCTCCATGAAGATGTTAAGCAATACTTAACAATATTTAAAAAGATATCTTAAAATTCTGGTGCAGATACAAAAAAGAGCTTTTTTGCAGTAAACTACCTGATAGTACTTTAAAAGTAGAAAATGCAGGCTCGTTAAAAAAAAAAAGAGGGGTAGGAATTTTCGAAACAGACAGGATCGAGAGCACTAAATAAGCATTTAATTATGGCGCCAAGAATATTTTTTTTTTTAAGTAATAGTTTAAAAGTGGAAATGTATGGGACTCGTTAAAAAAAAAATAAAAGAGTTGGAAATTTGGAATTTTAGAAATAGGCTAGTTTGAGAGCACTTTAATATTAATAAGCACTTAATTCCTGTGTAATGCTGAATTTTATTTGAACAATAGTTTTCAAGTTTTTGAGAGGGGATTTCTAGCGTAATCTGAAGCTGGCATTACCATGCATGTTTTCAAAAAATTACGGAGCACAAAATTTAAAATTTGGAGCATAAATTAGCACTAATTAAGCACTTAATTTTGATATAGCCCTTTTTTTAATTGGACGATGTTGTAATTCCAGCTTTTGGGACATATTAATCTCAGCTCTAATCTCTCACAATTAATCAATATATTTGCTTTACATATAAATGTATAAGTATTACATATTAGATTATTATATTTAGCATTAGCTTCCATTTGAGTATCTGTGGTTGTCAGAATTTTGACAATTTACGGTTTAATGTTTATCGCCTGCATATTATTTGACAAGTAAGTATCCGGCAAGAGACTCGAGAATAGCAATTACATCAGTTTTGTAGAGGTGGTAGTGGCATTACTGGGAGGGTAGAAAGCGAGGCTGGAGTCCTGGACCAGCTCAAGCACGAAAGTCGTAAAGTGATACAATGCAAGGGAGTAATATTCCACCCCCCAGTGTATCGTTCCACAAACCCCGCAGGTATGATACACGTTATATGTATGTTTCAAGTAACTAGCCAGGATTCTAAGCTCCTTTCACATATAACGTCACACAAATTACGTTTACGACGATAAAACGTAAAAGTGATAATTCAATCCTACAATTTTTTCTGTACTGAAACTGCAGTGGAAATGAGTCGCATGTTGAAGCGGAAATCTATACAATTATAAATACAAATATATATTTGGTTATGCTCAAATGATAAGTGATGGTATTAAAATGACTCAGACTCACGTGAGTTCATGTAATAAAACTTCCCAAAACCCAAAGCCTGGATGCGTTAATTAATCTGTTTTACAGCATGTAAAGTTTTGTTTGTATGATAAAGTCACTGTGTATCGTGCTCTGCAGTTGCTTCATCTTCTACTAGGTTTTACGACTTACGTGTTGTGCGTCAGCTTTTACGTTTTACGTTATATACGTATGTAGTTATATATCCTCGTAACTTCGTTCAAGCGGGTCGGTTGCACCGACCGAACTTTAGAACCACAGTTGCATCGAGTTGCAGCCTGCAGGATAGTCCTGAGATCTCGTCGTTAACGTAGAGAGAATCGCAATTACATCTTAAATGGGACACCTTGGAATTTCTTTTGTTTCTTTATCGTCAAGAATTGTGATGAAAAAATTGACATGACTCGAGAAAAGTGAGCACTTTCACACAGCAGTGATAAAAATGACGAGTTAAATAAAAGCTACCCAAACCATTTAGTTTAGACCCCTGATTGAGAACAATGAAGAATTTAATTTAAAAATTATATTTCTAAATACAATTTGCGACTTAGAATAATTCCCTTTGAGTTTCGTTCGCATTTCAATTTCCCGTAGAAGAGAAACTTTTCATGATAATAAATCTACGCTGGCATACAAGCTTAGTGGAAAGGTTACGATCTCGGTCTTAACGATTGCCTTGCGTTTGCGGAGCCGGCTATCTATAAAGCCAGGTTACTGATCCTTGATCCTTTCAACCCTCTCTATACAGTTCCGATCCACCCCCGCACGAAGTCGCGGAGTCTGCGCGGAAATTCCGTATCCACCTTGTACCTCTTCTCAAAATGCACCCCTGATATGTTACCGCTCGTTCCTTTTCTTCCCTCAGATGGAACTTTCATAATTTTAATCATAAATGCCTTAGACAATGACTCTTATCAACAGAGGACACCCCCACACAAATATCAGAATGTCTAAAAAATATATGTAATTTTTTCAAGGAAATATTTAGGATAATTATTCATTTCGGGAACGTGACCCATCCCTTTTCAGTTCAGTTAAACATAAATTTCACAAAAAATACTATTTAAGGAAAATCGATTTAATAAGAGAAATGCTACAACATAAAAAAAATTTGTTTCAAATTATCTGAAACGAATGAGAGCACGTGTCTTTAGAGCATGATGCCATGATCGCGGCAGGAAAGGTGAGAATTCGACGACCTCTGCAAGGTTTGTGATCCTGTGAATTCGGCGCGCGTTTCCTCGCCGTGGAAATGTACTTGGGGTCGTTCCAGGCCTTCCCCGGGGAACCCATTTGTCCATGAAATCTTCCCAAGGCCACCGCATCCGGCTTCATAGCCGCCTGGTACGGAAGTCCCGGATTTTCGGGCAAATCGCAGTTTTTATACCGGCCGGCCCGGTACCCTCGACCGAAACAGCTTACAGCACCCATGTGGCCTTACCTGGATTTTCGACAGGTATCTCTCCCCCGGGAATATGGCAGTGGTAGTCTGCTTTCGCAGACCCTTTCCATGCTCTCCATAAATCCGGGTTAGGAAAGGTCGCCCAACCCCAGATGCGAGACCCCAGACCTCCAGAGATAGGTTCCACTACCACCTCAATTTCCCATCCTTTCTCCCCTTTTTCCTGTGACCGGAAGTCCACCAAATCATTTCCTAATTCGCTGCTTTTTCGTCCTTCTCAGCTTCTCTACTCTATTTTCCCCAAGCAGTTACTGCCGCTTTCTCCGATGTCCCGGTGAGTTTAGTTTGAAATTTAGTTCGCATCCTATTTCAGAGAAGCTTATGGAAAAAATATAGGAATTGTGGGAGATTGATTGAAGAAAAGGCGGACACACACTTCCGGCTTCATCATTCCAGTACTTGGAGGAAGAGCACTTGCTTCCCCTTGGATCAGGGTTGCAGAAATACATGGGAGGGTGTAAATAACATCCCTCGGGAAAGCTTCATGGGGTGAAAGTGAGAGAGTGAGGAGAGAGTTGGGGTGGGGGGCGGATAGAGGACAATGGGGATAAAGAGAGACCTGTATATATACGAAAAGCACATAAGATTCTGAGAAAAGCAGAGATCAGAGAAACGGATTGCAGAATCGGGAAGCTAGATTCCCGAGATGAAAAAAAATAATGTATTGTATTCATCTGGAATTTTTGTGCAATATTTATTTTGCAAATCTATATTCAAAATCGACACATTTATGCATGAAAATTTGCAGGAGAATTTTCATGCAAGAATATGGACTGATATGGAAATCAAAGGAGAGACACAGATAAAAATGTCAAAGTGTCGATTTTTAAATCAATTGCGAGGTCATATGTATTAAACCACCTTTATGTATGGATTTCAAAATTTACTCTTCAAGGAGAAATGTAAAACATTTAAACATTTAAAATATTTAAAATTCTTTTAACCACCCTCAATTTAAAAAAGACGCAATCTAAAGCTATTGAAAATAAAGACCTCTGGTATTCTAAGGAATATATTTCACTCGGCTTATCCGATAAGAAACGACATTGGGAATGCATTAAATTTGGAATCAAATCCGCGAAAGAGAGTATAAATCAAGTTCGAACCTCTTGAAGAATCTAACATTGTATAATCAGACGATCCTCTGGGAAAGGTATTTCTCCCAGTTTCCTCCTTGCTCCAGCATGTCCTCCTAGTCGTGAGGGAAATTCGTTCACTCCGCATTGAGATTTTCTCATATGAGAGAAGACCAACTTCCACTTCCGAGGTAAACTAGATCGGGGAAAAACGAACCGCGACTCCATTCTGACCGCCTGCTCTTGGCATACTGACTTTTTAGAGGAATCTCGAGCTTTTCCGGAAGAATCTTCCTTTCCCCGAGCCTTTCCCAGGAATCCCACAGGAACCTATGCGTAGAGAGTTCTTCTCTCTGTGTTACCTTCCTGATAGGTGAGTGCTTGAATTTTTCGTCAAAATCCCATTTCCGCGGAAAATTAACGACACCTGTCGCCCCTGTCTTGGTCACCTTCCACGTCAAAACCTCTCTCGTCCTTTCTATTCATCACCAATATGTCAATAATTCGATTATTCATTTATTCGATTGTCACTCTCGAGATTTTGAAACGGAAGCTTTTACCTCTATTCCAAGAATTGTGCATAATAAATGAATAATTAAAGTCATGAATTAAATTTATCGAGGTTTTAATAACCGCATTAATCACGTAAATTTTACACAGAAATGTTGTTAATCGAGGATGGAGGTTAGAATTGAGGGCATCGAGGTACCGATTTAATTTAATATTGATGGTGGGGCGCAGAAGTTTCTCGTGTATACACCGGAAGCTTCGAGAGGAAGGTTCCTTGCTCGAAACTCTGATTTTCTGATACAAATGTTCGAGTTTGTTGTGGCCAGTTTCCGGGTTTCCCCTTTACTGGTCGATAAGCGAACGTAAGAAAATTCCAGGAGAGAGATACCTCTCTTCACGCAGGACCTCCTGTTTCATCGGGTGGCTGTGTCTGGGGTTTGTCTCTCCCTAGGGACTACACGGGAATTGCGCATTGCGCGAGATAAACATAGTTCCAATGGAGTTAACCCAAGAACAAGCGTTCATGTATATTTTAACTCAAAAAAATCCAAACATAATTGATTACAATTCAAGGTGTTCTAAAAGAATTCAAAAGCATTTAAAGAAATTCAAAAGAATCCAAAAGAATTTAATTAAATTCAAAACGCAATCAAGCTGGATTAAAAAGAATTTAAAGCAATTTCAAAGAATTCAAGATATAAATTCAAAATAAATCGATCGACCACAGTAAAAATAATTTAGTTAATATTCACGACAATTTTAATGATTTTTTTCTGCTTTGCAGGTTTTTCCTGACATGTAACCAGTACCTTGTATGTTTTAAATGTAAATGAATAATTTTATCTTTGCCAGAGAAATTACGGATTTGTTGATTTCATCGCTTTACTATTGCATGCCTACTCTTTATACTTCCTGACTCACGTTATCTGTGGACTGTGCGCAGTGCGCACTGCTGCTCAGTGCTCACTAGTCACTGCTGTACTTTGTCGGTAACATTTAAAACCGGCTTTGCCCCTTTGCAGTCTGCAACGAGTCTAGCCGCAGGTAATACGCGCCGCATTCTTAAAGTGGAAAGCAGAGAATCAGATTCGCAATAAATACGTACCCCATGTTTATTAGCATGCTACTTTAATAATATAAAATCCACATTCCATTTTATTCACTAAACGAAAATTTGAAATCGTGACGAGTAAAAAAATAATTCGGATGAATGAAATGCATTAATAAAGTGAAGTTTATCAATTTAATTAATGTATTATAACTTTGCAATAAGTTTATCTTGAGATATGTAGTATAATTCCATTTCATGAACTCATAAAAAGTCCTATGGGCATTTCAAAGTACGCTGGTAAAAATTTATCCTTACAATATTATCATCGATATTGTCAGGTATGGGGACTGTGAATAACGCAAGTTTTTACAAAACTGCATGGCGAAGGTATATTTACTTTTCGACGTTAATGCGAGATATGAAAGCTTTATTATCCTTGTGAGGAATCTTGATCGCCTCTGTACGATGACAAACGACTTCTAACTTACTCAAAGAAAGGAAAAGTAGATAGAACGTTCATGAACCGACGAGGCTGCTTATCGCGTTTGATTACGCTCCACTCGGTCGGACTCGGAACAAAGGTGGATTATGTTCACAAGCAGCACCTGGGGCAAAAGTGCATATTTTCGTTCAAACTACTTTCGTGAATAACTTGTTTCGGCATTTTTTGACAGCCCCGGTACTCTAAATTTATAAATCAGTATATTGAATTCCAGGCAGCCATAAAATGACTTGGAATCGTTGATTTCCTGGATAACGCATACTGCAAGTCAGTGAAATATTGCCAGAATATCATAAAACTTTACTCATGAAACCTAAGTAAATTAGAGTAGGGAAATTCTATTCTTTGTTTTATAGAAATTTACACCAAGAAAAGTGGATTGTACCGTTTAACATCTTGAAAGGTTAACTATACGGGACAGCGACATTATATCTAGATTATACTGCTTAATATCTATATCCCGAATCGTATGATCTATTTTTCTCAGTGTACTCTTCAATCTTTATATTTCTTCCGTGCTTCCCAATATACAATTCCATACTTCCAAAAAGTTTAAACTCATATTCATCCTGAAAGATGTATTATATATTTAAAAGAAACTTTTTATGGAAGCGATTACATTTATTTATTTAAAAGCACCAATCAGTGTATTAGAGAATAATAATTGCAGAAGTGCTCCTACCCTGAATTCAACAGTGGATATTTATTCTTGTGTGCAAAGGTAGGCGTTATGCCTGTAATGAAAATTATACGCGCGTGACGTGGCGAGGTCGTGCAAGGCGAGCAACCTCACACACATACACACAGAATGCCACACTTATATTGGATAGTATGACTCTAAGTGCGTGTGTGGTATAGTTAGTATTAATTTCAATTTTCACTTGTTTATGTTGTTTACTAAGTTGTAATGATAAACTTCCAAATCTACCTATATTTATGCTACCTATTTTATGCTATTTAGATATATTGTTAATTTAGTTACTTAAAACAATTATTATACATAACGTTATTATAAAGAAAAAATCAAGTTAAATATGAAATATATTACACTTTTTGAACAGTAATGCCTAACGCAGATCCCGAATTTCTTTAAATTAATTTAAAGAAATTTGGAATCCGCATAATTCGAATTCGAATTATTCTGGTTTCGATCGCAATTCAGCAATCCAAGATTTGTTAGTCATCTTCAATTAAAATATTGCTAAAAATAAAATGAAGTCAGATATTAATTCAAGTCAACCACCCCTTTCCCCGCATTATTCAAGAGCCAATAATAACAAAATGCGAACCCTTAGGAGTAATTATAGTTCTTTCAATTTTAGATTTCCCAATTTTAGAATTCTCAAATTGAACTTATGTATTTTAAAAATTGTAAATAATGAAAATTTGTTTACATTTTAAGAAATGATATTTTTTAACGTTTTAAACATAAAATCACCAATTTTGTAAACTTTTCAATTAAAAATTATTTAGTTTCAAACGTTTAGTTTAGCGCTTTTAATTCGATTAAGTATTTAAATATATGTATAAACGCTAAATTATTAATTCCAAGGTGTAAATAATAAAGCCTAGCTAAGAAATTTACCTCCCTCATTCAAGTATTTAATTATACACCGGGTAAGGGCACCAATTATTGGCACCTTTCACCCGTTGTTGGCATCCCCTTTTAATTTGTTTTAAACAAATTAGAGAGAGATGCCAATAATGGTAGTTCCCAACAATGGATGCTCTTACTTTAACCTCAAAGAAACCCTTCTTGAATAAATTTATTGAGTTTAATCCAAGCCATTTAATGATTAAAACTTATCATTCTAAAAAACATTTACCAATTACCGTGTTTGATTTCTTGTAACTGCTTCAATATGTAGATTTATTAGATCCAATGACACTTTACACTCCCGACGACAATGTCGTTCTCGACAAAACGAATCGCGATTGTTGACACTTGACAAATACATATATTGCACTTAGGGGCTTCGCGTTGTACGAACCATGAGACGGGGAAATAGAATCTTTTGGAGGTCATTGAGAAAACTTAGGAACGTAATAAGATTTACAATCGCGTTCCCGAATTCGACCTGAAAAAATTAAAGAAAACCACCCGAACACCGGTGAGGAAACTGAAATTGCGAAAAGGAAACTTGTCAAACGGGAAAAAAATGGCGGCCATATTTATCTTATATACCATAACTCCCAGATTTAATTTCGCTTGATTTTCACTAATCACTGACCCCACAAGCAAAATGACCTTTTCACCCCAATTATTTGATTATTTTGTCACAAAATTGACACACGGAACAATGAAGTGTGGAAGTAAAAAAGCTAAAACTGACAAACAAAATACTTCTGACTGACCATTGTTATCATTGCGTAATTGTCACACGTAGCTCCGAAATTCGTAAGGATAAAAACGGAATTTTCGTACGGAATTACGTATTTATATCAATATATCGATCTACCAACGGAAATTAGAGTCTACTTAGGAGTACTTTAAATTTGCGACCGAATCGAAATTTCACCAACAATTTGCCCAAAATAAGTCCGAAAATGCAAAACACGTCTGTCCTCCGCGGCTAGTGATTTCTTTATAAAGAAACAAAGGAACACGTTGCAATGGGGGTAATTTTTTGGCGCAATTATTCTTTTTCATTAATAATGAGATTAAATTAACATTGATTTATGTTCCTAAAATTGTAATAAGAAAAAACATTAATAAGGAATATTCTGATAAGTTAACATCTTAATACATTATCTTAATATTTATTTATTAATATTATTTGTTTAAAACATGGTGCATTCTGGGTATGAACAAAAAAGGCGTCAATGGCGGGAATATTTAAATATATGGAACATAAATTGAATAATTCAAATTTTATTTCTAATTAAAAAAGAGTATCATAAGCAGCAAAAGATATGTATTTATTTTGCAAAATTTATTCAATTGTAGAATTATTATGCATAACCTCAATTACTTTAGTGAGTTAAAATCGTTAAATCGAATAAAACAAAAGTGTTTTCTTTAAAAATAATTAGAAATTGATGTTATTAGCAGTCCCTAAATAATTTATTTAATAAACCCTGTAAATAATATTCAGAGCCTAATATAAATTTTTTAAACCTCAAAAGCATGTCTAATTTCTATTGTTAGTATAGATAGGTTCCTGTGTTGGAACCTATCTAGTTTTTAAAAAGTTTTTAGGGCAAATATAGCGAACCTATCTCGGAACTGCTATAGAATATACTATACAAGGATATATAGTATGTCCTTTCGTACAGATTGTTCCTATATAGGTCCTAAACGGGAGCCAATATAGGTTTTAAATGTGAACCTATAAAGGTCCTTATATAGGATACTATATAATAGGAATTACGCAAACTCCATGTGAATTTTTTATCCCCACTACAGCTATTTCATTCTTCAGTACTTTTATATCAGCGTCGCGTGGCACTTGAAACCCAGGGAACACCTATCCGGCCTCGATGTTAATGTAGATGCAGACATTCCAGCTGGTACCTCCTGTTGCGGGGCCCACAAGGATAGAAAGGTGTCTGGCGACTGTGCAGACTGTTTTTCTGTGGCCAAAGTAGTTTGCCCTCGAGTTTGCCTCAGTTATATACAATTATACATATTACTTATAGCTGTATTTATAATACCTATATAGAGACTTTTAAAACAATGTGACGCCCTGATTATCGGTTTTTAATACGAGGAATGAGAATATCCGGTTTCATTGGAAAATTTCTGTACAGGATTGTGTAGACAGAACTGTACAGGAATCTGATTTTTTATGGTAGTCTTAGTCATTTTTTCTGCAAATTTAAGAACCCTACAGTCAAGATGAGCGAAATCAAAAGTTCTGTCTTTTATGGATAAGTATTCAAAATTCGGATTAGACAATTTTCATTCAATTATAGCTGGTCCCCTAAATATTGTCAAACGTTCATTTGCAGAGAAGAGTCAAGTTCTAGAAACCTTTCAATTTATTATCAATTTTCAACTGTCCCAAGCATCTTAACATTCAAGATATTTCGAAAATATGATGAAACGATAGTAGATCAATGTAAAAGTTTGCAGCACGTGAACCAGAAAAAAGAGATCGTAATTTTCCCCATTTTCGATTGCCTTTTTACGATCAGCTAGCTCGAACATCGAAGTGTCGATGAACGTTTGTATAGAGACGATATTGCATCGCCCAAGGAAGTTCGCATCGCGAAATGTAATATAACTGTATATCTACTAGTATATTTATACGACGCCTTTGGTACAAAGTCGTATTTTCCAGATGGATGCCAATCGCATACAACGACTATACCTTATTCTTGCATGTAAATTCTGTCATATTATTTGAAAAGTTGAAGTGAAGAGTCGATCGCGATGAAAGCTGCGTGAAATATAAATCAAAAGCGCTATACCGTAACTATTGTGGAAGAAAGATGAAAATCAGGCACTATAAGGTGTGAAAATATTACTTTGTTTATGAAAGTCTTAAAACACTTATCTGCAATCTGTAGCAATTACTTTTCTGTTTAAGAAAAGTATTTATTCTTGTATCCATTATTCTACAGAACTGTTAATTGATAAGATATTATTACCTTTTAAGATCTATCTCTATGAATTGTACCATTGTTGTCAATTATTCCAATTTTTATTGCTATGAACAAATTACGTAACTGCATATTGCATGAAGAGTCAGTGAGAATATTGAGATCGAAGTCGGTTAATTTTTTTTATGTAGCACCTATAGGTCG
>JAUEJJ010000013.1:13396062-13438979 GCA_032164275.1 Synergus coniferae | reverse complement strand
CAGTAAAGGACATAGGGAGCGTTCTGTGAGGTCTGCAATTCGTTTGGTGGGCTGATAGTCATGATTCATGATTTTTAAATTTAAGTTTTAACACTTTAAAACTTGTATGTAATCAAATGGGTGCGTCGTTTACTTCCTCAATACAATGCATACAAAGTTCACTCAGCCGGTGCGTAAATGTGATGCATAAAGTACGCACGTCGATTAGGGTCAATTTATCGCAGCACAATGCTCGACGCAGGTGCAGCAACAAACTTACAATCGCTACTGTTATAATTCGGCATAAATCAGAATCGAATCTCAATTCTGACGAGTCTCTGAGATTTTAAAACTTTCTGAAGCGGACGCAAAAATTATTAAAAATCATAAAAGAATTTTGAGAATTCTTCTCATCGAAAAATCTGCTAATGCCACGTCTGTACTTTAATCTAAAGTGTTATTATTACTCTGGAATGAGGTAAGCTGCATTAATGATTTAAACTCAATTGCTGTAGGTTCACAACAAACTAAATTACGTCAGTGATAAAAGCAGTGTAATTTAACTTTCAGTGTAAAATATTTTGTTTCCAGTTCTTAGAGAAGTTTAGGTGTATCACTAAGAGACTATTATGAAATTATATTTACGAGAATTATCATTTCTTCAATGTGAGTCATTCTCTTAACGAAAGAGGCAATAATGCTGAATTTATAGTGGAATAAGAATAAATCCTTTCAGCGATTTACTCCATTTTGTTGGATATTGATCGAATTAATTTAAGATATTCCGAATTAGATAAAAGATAACCGAATGACGTAACGGCTCTTTTTGAGCGAGGACGAACGTAAATAGTTGTGAACACTTTCACATGGATTATGTCATGTTATTAGAGGCCGGCACATCAAGCCGTTTAGAAGACTTCAGTGGTTTAGTTTCTGGTTTCAGAAAGGGTTTCTTCTCGACGAGAACATTTCATTTTAATCGCTACAAGAATTCACTCTTGTCTTTTTACATGACAAAAGAATTAATACCTTCAGGCTTTAGCAATTCAAGGTCAAGAGAAACATTGATCAACTCAGTATTGAATTTTTCAACTCAAGAACAAGAGTTTCGAAAAAGAGACTATGAGAATTGAATATTAATATTAGAAACGTGAAGAAATAATATAAGAAGATTCTCTTTTGTATTTGATATCTTGCTGGGATAATAATACCATCTCTGAAAAGAGAGAGCGGTGACGGAGAGATTCATTTTTATACCATACTCAGTCTAAAGAAAACGATACGTCATACCTTGTAGCCACATGACGAGTCATAGATTTACATTGCGCTGTATTCTCGCGATATACCTACAATGACTAATCGTAAAGCTATGTCAGCCCAGCTCGCGAAATTGAAGAGATGCTATCGTTACGAGAATGCGGTACTGAAAGCACGAGAACTTGAATTCAAACGTGGATGCAATCACATAAGGAAACGTATGTATATCATATCATATTATAATCCTGAAGCAGAACGTCTTGAGGGGGTAAAGAACCGATAAGTTTTGCATCACGTCACGTAGATTGAGATTTGCCTCGATAAGACTTTTTAATTTAACTGCACGTGGGTTGAGATGATAACAAACGAAGCACCAAGGACGATATACAATGTACATTGTATTTATGGATATACCACATATGGCATTCGGTTTGGGTGTCGATACTGACCTCGAATTCTTTGCTTAAGGAGGTAATTATTAAGCAAACGTACCAGTGACCGAATCGGCGAGGCTTTTTATGGAAAATATTCAACTTCAAGACTTCAGATTTTTTTCCTTTTCAAGGTATTGAATAAGTAGGATGATCTTTAACAAACTGGAAATTTATGATAAGATGTAATCTTAAGAGTTTTGAACCAAATGCCACCCTCAAAATTCGATTTCATTAACGCATATTATAATTATAATTTTTCCCTTTTATTTCAAGTTTTTCGTTTCATGAAAAAAATACTTCAATTAAATATTTTTTTTGCTCTATAGCCACACTTATTTTGTTTAAAAGAGTATGTATACAGAGCAAAAAGATATATAAAAATCGGATAATAGTTAAGTACAATAGGAATTTAGAAAATTGTTTACAATTGATATGACGTAAAAAAGATTCTCATCGACAATCATTTCACTCTTTTATTATGACTGTCTGCCTCATTAGTAGGTGAGTCAGTAGACTCGTGGCATCAATGACTCCCATAAGTGTCTAGCACATCACAAATGGGTGAAACTATAGGAATCAGAAGTCTGAAGTCACCTTGAGAATGACATTTTAAATTACAGAAAAAGAATGAATAGAAGTAAAGAAATTCCGAATCCTGGAAATAGAATAGATAAATATCAAACAAAAACAGGAGACAACCCTCGCTATCTAAATTGCACAGTTCATGTGACACAATTACTAAACAGACTTTTTCACACGTTAAAATTTTCCAGGTTCAAGAATAAGAAATGTCAGGTTGACGTTTATCCATGTACCGTAAGACTTGCTTCGTTACGCCCCAGGGAGGAGTTTGTGCACTTTTTGGAATTCCAGTTCCACACAATCTGACCCTTCAAAGTGCTCAACCTACCAGGATAAAAAAAAAATCGATACCTGAAGACCTGTCGTTCAAAAACACAAAGCGAACTTCTTGAGCTCTTCAGATCTGAGCTAGAATACTTTAGCGAGATTTGTTTTTGCTTACATTTGTAATCAAGTGCTTTAGAAAATTTTCTACCGACCTAGTGACCGTTATTTCTCGATTCTTCAGACTTATCTTCCAGGTTTGTTATTTGAATTTAATATTTTGTATAAAATTGTTCGAAAAGTTTAATCCACTTGTTTCTTTCAGTCAACCTTAATATTCAGTCAATCTTAACTTGATCATGAGAACGGTAAGAAGAAGAACCTGAATCAAGTTCAGCATGTAGCATGTTTGAAATTATGGTAGGCATGCGAGCAAATTCACACCGTATTTAAAGCTACACGCATGACGCAAATACTTAATAATCATGGAAGCTCAGACAGACTTAATCGTCTCGCGACATATCATTTTGGACATCTGACACTTCCCGTACGCAAGCCTTGCATTCAATAGCTAATCAACCCTTTCTCGTCTATAATGTTTAGTAATTCAGATGATTAAATAAAATGCTACCTTCATTACCCGATCGAAACTAACTCGATATTCATTTTCCCAATGAAACTCCCTTTTTATTTTATAAAATGGAACGGTATGTATTTTGCCATTACCTGTCATCTTTCCTAAGTGTTGAAATACTCATAAATTGTGTATCAATGTGTCTCATGTTTCTTGCAACTCAATACTAAGAAAGGCACATCAAGGTGTCACATAATCCGTTAAATCAAAGTCGACAAACATGTATAGCTCATCCCTTTCTTATTCCACAATAAAGTCTGTGTGCTTTTGCTAGAATTTGGATGTGCGATTGTACATCAAAAACAATTTCAAATTATTCTCGGTTTAGGCTAGAAAAGTTTAAAAACCATGAACTTGGAATCATTGACATCTGAATTTAAAATCATTAAACATTAGAATTTTTGAAGTGCTCCAAACGTACATCAATAACGAAGAGCTTTTTAAACACTAAATTAAAATCCACATCAATTAATCTAGATCCTACAAATTGGAGCAATCAGTACATACATATCACATAATTCAAATTTCAAATGAATCCTAAACTTCAAATCAACTTTTTGGCTATCAACAATAAGATCTTATCTCAACACTACATTTTATCATCCAAATCATAAAATATAGTAAGACCTTGAATTCCTGATTCATCTATTCACAAGAATAGACTCTTGACAAGCAATATTTCAAGATTTAACGAAAGAAACTTGGAATGAACTCAACGGCCGGTTTTTGGTTTCCTGTCATTAACCAAGAAAACATTTCTGAGTCGAATGACCGCATTAGAAACCGACCGGCGAATTCGTGATTTTTTTAAAGAATGGAACGATTGGAGTCAAAAGGGCCAGTAATTTAGTAACCGGTAAATATGCAAAGTGGGAAACATGTGTTTGTAAGTTAAAGTACGCAAGACGTAAGCTATAAACTTGTCCGGCAAACACGAGGAATGCCAACTTGCCCCTCCCCGGTGGAAGGTGGATTCGGTACGGCTTGACGACTGCAGGCCTGACACGCACCATAAAATCGATCTCGACCTGGAGACGCCAGCAACATGGTCTTCCATTTGGATAAAAATTAAAGCCCGCAATGAGTAATTCGTTGATTAAACTCCCGATTCGTCATGCTGGAATCACTCCGGACGCGCGTACTTATGGATAGGGAGTGAGCGAGATGAAGATAGAGAAGGGAAGAGAAATCCTGAGAAGGATGGAAACTCGATTAAGGTCTGAAGGACACAGGGTTTGGAAAAAAAAACCCAAAAAAAGGGCGCACTCACTTCCTCGCGACGGAGAACTTCCACCTGCAGCCGCTTATGGTACTCGTCGCACTCGTCCTTATATTTCTCCATTTCTTCCTTCGTCTGACGCATTTTCTTCTTTAGCACATCAAGGAGGGTTCCCTGGACTTGTGTCGACATTTTGCCCGGTCGAGAATCCTAACTTCGTCGACAGATCGTGAAAAAAAGTCCGCCGACACGCGAAAATCGAACTAACGCTAGGTGGTTACCGTATCGAGCTTAGAAACGTCGTTCGAACTGTCGAACACGAGCAACCGGAGCAACCACTGGCTGTGTTGAGATTAAAATGGCCGACTTTGACAGCGCTGCGCATGTGCAGAAAAGTAGTCCTCGCCCTTCCTCAGCTGAACACGAGTGAAAAATTAGTCCCTCAACTCGACTTTTTCTAGCTTGCTGAGGACGTGATCGAAAGTACAATCATGTGGATTTCCTCTGAATTGATGAAACGATTTTAATTCTATCCAACTTTCCAAGAAGACATTTGCCGGTAAAGTCGAGATCTAAAGGTGCTCCGCCAATCGACAGGTAGCTTTTTTCAAAGCCCCGGAAATACCGCGCCCGTCGTCGTCGCGCCCAACGGTTTGAATCATTCATTTGAATTGCAATTATTCCCAAAAGTTCGCCCTTTAGTCCCACCAGTTTCAAGTATATAAGTGTTAAAAAGACCGTAGAGGCTTAATCCGGTTTAACAGAAGCCGGATTCCTTTCTCGGAAATGGAAATCGGAATATGATTGAGAGAGAACACGAGAGGTTTTTAATTGAAGCAGGCGTACTTGAACCGTAAATTTAAATTTATTACTACGGACGCGTGATCAGTAATAGAAACCAATGAAAAATAAGTATTTCAGTGGATTCAATGAGTTATTAATTTGTTTCCTTTTTGAACAAAGCTTGCGGATGTTGAGCTGTATTTGTACTTTTTTTCTTCATTAGAATTTAATCTGATTTAATCAGCGTTCAATTAATTAATTGACATAGAGTAGATAGTTTTATTTTATTTATTTTGGAGTTAATTTATTTATGGTATTAACTGAATAAATTAGAAAATAATGTTTCATTAACATTTAATGTGTTTTTTTTTAAATTTAAATCTGTAATTATCATACATTTTATTAATATATAAAAACAGAACCATGAGGGCAGTAATAATAATTAAATTTTTTGATGTTACTTACTGTTAAAAATTACAGTATTTTAAAGAAAAAATTATTTTTTTAAGTGAGATAAATCTACATTACCGACTCTAAATTCGCCTGATTGTAAGCAATTCTACTTGCAGCCATGCATATCTTACATGTTATTAAAAAACTATATTTTATTTAATACAATGATTATTTAATTTTTAGAAATATCTGGAAATATTAATAATGATTACATTAATAATTTATTATTATTATTACTATTATATTTAGTACAATTAGGGAAGAGGAGTAGCGTTTAAATAAAAAAAAAAAAAACGTTAATTGAACCGCATCGTATAAGGGGATATAAAATTTATTGGCCGGAGCGCAATGACTTCTCACCCCTTTAAAAATTTTGTTTGAACTTTCATTTTTTTAAAATTTATTTCAAGTAATTCCTCTGCTTTCATAATATCAAAAAATATTTTTAAATGCATAAAATGGGCGTAATTAATTTTTTTATAAGTTATAAATTATAAGTATTAAATATGAAATTATTTTCTGCTGAAGAAGTTTCACTCCTCACTAACTTTAAAAGTTGTCTTATTATCAAAGATCAAAGGTCAATTAATATTTCATCGATCTTATCGAAAGAATCGTCTAAAAATACATAATAAGATGAAAGTTCAATTTTCTGCTAAATGCTTAAACTTAAACAAGATAGAAAGTCCGCGCAATGAATACAAAAATGTGACAGCAGTTTGCCATTGTTTCCAATAACCTTCAAACTTCATTAAACATTGCCTGGTATCTATTCATAATCCGTGTTCTAATTCATTATGTGATATCGACTCTGCATATTTCCAATAGTCACAAAAGTATATTAACTTTCAATGACATACCGATAAAGTATTAGCACAGAGTAAATGCCTAGTATTTATAAAATATAATTAATAAATAATGATTTAAATACGCCTCTTCCTGAAGATTTAAATTAATTTACAGATAATTATATACTGTAATCGAATTCAAAATTTTAATTTCTCAATCTTTAGAAAGAATGTGAAATTAAGTATTGTACAGGAACAACCGAAAGTGGGTAACGCATCTGGTCAGATCAGCTATTAAATCAGATTATCTGATTTGAGCTGTGCCCGCATTATTGCAGAAGGGTCCATTGGCCCAATTTGCTAAAAATAAAAAAATATATATGATAAATGAACGATTTAATGAACTAGAATTATATGGATTAATGTTATCAAACAGGTTTAAATATCAATTGAAAAGTTCCCACTTGAATAAAAATTCAACAAATAATTTCAAAATGAACCAGGTCGATTGCAACTCTTGTAACTCTTTAGCAAAGAGAATGCTAACAGTCTTGACCAATGTCGAAACTCACTTGTTGGTTTCGTGTGCCAAGTACAATAGAGGAACCTCCGAATTTAAGGTCACTGCATTGCTAACAGTAAATGTTTGGAAGATACGAGTGTAAGCAAATCGATGACGATCAACTGATATCAAAGTAAAATTAAAAGTGACGGGTCAGTCTCAGCGACTTTGTGCGGCGAGACGATCCAATTTAGCTCATACAGTGTTCTAAATTCTCAGGTTAGCGTAGGAGTGTGCACTCGTACATTTACATGAGTCGTACACGATCATGGAGATGTGAAAAGAGAGAAATGAAACGACCCGTTCGTTTCGGGAGCGGCTTACGCAACCCCTTGGGTGCTCAAAATTAAAGGCACTGGATTTCACACAGGTCGTATTTATAGAAATTCCATTTGAAGAATCGAATCGTTGACAACTCACAGAACGTGAAGATGAAAATAAAGCTGAAGATAATTAATGTCTATTTGTGAATATAATTTGGACAATTCGAAATTCGAAAAAACATAAAAGCGAATAAATTCCCTCATTCAGATACCGTCTAGATAAGGTATAAAATCAATTAAAAGCCTATGTTTTTAAAGAGTCTGAGTCAGGATAATGCTAAAAAACAGCAGGCAATCGGGAGATATACATAATGAGAAATTGATAAGAGTAATCTTCGAATTGGTCATCGCTTTGGATGGATTCTATGATAGCGAGGTATTCCAAATCCTAAATATGCTCTTCTAAATCGATATAAAAACAAAATTCGACCGAAAGATCTAGAGCTTGAAAGATATTAAAATTTTGTACGTTTGACGTTAGCTGGTTGCACCCAAATGAAGTTCTTCAAAGTATATTTTTGTTTCGTGTGCGTCAATGCTTGAAGAATGCAGAAACACTAAAGTGAAGAAACAATTTTCGCAACGCAAAATGAAACACACTCTTGACATTAAGGTCTCTAGTCTGGAGACGAAATACTTGTAAAAGGAATATATTTTAATAGAAGTTCATTTCACTGCTTCAAAATGGGAATTTTAAAAAGAAGAGAGAGATTATTGTCGATTTTTATGTGAGATTCCAGAACTCCCTAACGCTTCAAGTTCAATTTGAATGTTTGCAGGAGTAAAAATAGACACAGAAAGAAGATCTGGTGCCAATCGTGCCATCTGATTCGTCGGAAAAAGCTCCATGAACTAAAGATAAAGTTAAAGGAACGATTAATGTAATTCATTATTAAATAAAACTTCATGAAGGATGTTGGATCCAAAATCTAACTTAAAAATTCGATTTCCTCAATTTACTTAACAAATATTATAATTATAGATGTTTTTTCGCTCTGTAGTGCTATTCATTTTTTAAATAGAAATATCCATAGAGAGCGAAAAAATGTGTAATTTGAATATTTTCTTTATAAAATGAAAAGTTGTAATTAGAAGTTATATTTCGAATTCTACGAAAGCAAAAACTGCTAGTTTACAAACATTAAGAACGACCTCAAAACAAGAGACTTGAAGATTAGAAAGACTCGAGGGAATGCAAAAATGCTGTGCTTTAATCTAAATAATCTTAGAATTTAAACTTTAGCGTTACTCAATTTCTTAAAATTTTAAAGCCCATAATAAGACTTAATTTTGAGAAAAGGATTCCTTTGTCTGATATGAGTATTTATAGTCATAAAGAAGACTTAAATTTCTTAATGTTATTGACCGAATTTATAATACCATTTTGATATTTGTCATTCTCTAACCAAAAAGTTGAAATGAAATATACCATAAAATAATTTACTCTTATCAGCTGGAATCAAAGAATTAAATCTTTTAAATCAACTCATTCATTTGTAAACTGATAAACCTTCCAATAATCTCTGAATGTCTATAACTAAACGTATTTAAACCCTGTAATATTGTGAGGCTAGGCTCTATAAACAAAGGTACTGCCAGTGACAGTACGCAACAACACGATACTGACCCTTTTGAGCTGATTGCCAGTAATATTTGCAAGTTCGTTCTTTATCAGATTGAACTTCATCATGGTATCGCTCGAAAAAATAGAGCTTCCAAATGCCAGTCCAGGATAATCGGCACATCTTTTCCTTCGTCTAGCCTCTCTTTCAGCTTCGACTTCAGTACGTTCGCTAGGACAGCGTAATCTGGCGAGTTCAGCGAGTTCCGGATCTTCCTCGACGTTGACAGACTCGTCATCAGAGTTGCCATCTCCCCGAACCCTCGCGTCCGCGTGCTCAGGTTCAGGGCTTTCTCGGATATCTACTTTCGACTCTTCTATCCGAGGTGTATCATCCAAATCCTCATTTTTCTTCAACTTTCTTCTACTTTCTTTCTTTCTCACGTCCAGGCCACACTGCGCGGGCCTTCTTTGAACGTTTTTTTTGAGATCTGAAGGAGGATCTTTAATTTCTAATTCGAGTTTAGCTGGTGAATTCGTTGATTGCAGATTAGTATCAGACAACTCGTCTTTGGAGTCAGTGGTTCCTGGGATCTTTCGCAAATTTGGCAACCGCCGGGGTGACACGAGGACAGTCATGAGGTTAGGTTCCTCATGTTGTAGAGGCATCACTGTCGTCGCGGTTGTCATGCAAGTGCTAATTAAAGGGATCGTAGCCTTGGAATCAGCTGTGTCATCTGTTGTGATTGTGTTTGCAGCAGGGCCACACTGCGCGGGTCCTCTGCTGGAAATGTCAACACGTCTTCGTGTTGCATGTCGTGGATGATGTTGATGACCGCGACGTCTCGTCGTCGACGTCAGAGCGTGCTCCATGTCCTAGCGTTCTGCCTCCCTACCGATGGCCACTATTGGCCTCTATTCACTATGGTACCTCCTTGATTACCAATAATGCTACCAGCACTACTACCACCGCACCGTACACTCCGCCATTTTCTCTGTCACTGCTACACTTAACTGACTTAACACTACACGAGTTACACGACACGTTGAATTGAAGCTCCCTGCGCTGCTGGCCTGTACTAAAACAGAACTGCTCGGCTCCACTCGTGAGCACTCGTGAATGTGACGACGTGATGTGATTATGTGAATCGTGACTCGGCTCGCTAACGCACGCTAACCGGCTAACGCGCTTGGTGCTGCCAGAGACTGATACTCCCGGAAACTCTCAAATTAGGCAACAAATGCTTTCTATTGTGGCAACTTACTTATGGCATCTGATTGGTTGCTATTGGCGCGCAGTTTAAAATTCTAAAGTGACGCAATACGCAATGCGCATGTACATACGTCAGTGTAGGTTAGGAATTTGTCCCTTAGGAGAAATGAATATTGTTGCTGTATTTGAAATTGTCCGGGCAAAACTAGTTGCCCTAATAGAGAGTTGAGTGTAATTCATGGTCCACCCATGGATGTAAGAATTAACGGGATGGAGCCATGGATGTTTGAAATATAGTGATGATAGTGATGGAATGGAGCACAAACCTGATGGACCTGGCTCGGCGTAAATAAGGGGCATGAAGTAGACCACGCCCACTCTCCCCACTTCTAGGGTGGACATTCAGTGATTGGCCTCTTGGTTTGTGTTGGTTAAAGTACAGTGTCGTTTGAAAATGGTAGTAAAAAATATAAATATTATGCTTTGAAAATGAGGTTCATTATTTTTTACGTGAAATAATAATTGTCTATTCTATTATTTGCAAAGATTCTACTTTTCTTTCATAGAAATAATATTCAGCATTCCTTTTCATATAACGCGCGGCTCATGCGCGTTTTACTAGCCAATCCCGAGTTGTCCATCGTTAGAGTGGGAGTAACCTCGTCCCTCCTGATGTACCAAGTTTACCCCCTCGCCCGAGATGAGACATTGTGCTCCATCCCGTTAATTCTTTACTTTACTTGATAAAGAATATAATTAGATATTTTTTTGCTCTGTAGCGGTATTCAAAAATCCTTAAGAGTTCCAACTTCGAAAGGGTCTCTGTTGAAAATATTCACATAGCAGCAAACTGCATGGGAATCCACATGGGATCCCGGATCCTACAATCATCGCGTCTGCCTCAATTTATGATCTCGAGATAATAGGATATCAGAATTCCCACCCGATTCCCTATGGGAATTCACCTTACCTCAAGTCCTCATCCTTACATCGAGTTCCTATATAATTTTCCTAAATTTATTACCTAATTAAATCGTTTGATAAAAATCTTCATATGGATCCTTCATCATCAGACACATTTATGGTGTGGAATGTTAAAAAATCGATTTTCTATTTTTGATCGATTTATATGCAGAACACTTGGCTGAATCAATTAAAACCAGTTCCGAATAGTAGACATCTAGTTGCACCAAAGCCAGCCAAAGCTCAGTTAAACCAATTAACCAATATAACCATGAATAACCGTTGGAACCAATTTGAATTTGAACCGAAACATTTAAATAGCGCTGTATGTTTTGGTCGTTAAAAATGTAGATGAAAGAAAGGTTATAGTTATGTGAAATTGTAGAGCTTAATTTCATTTTATGGCGTTACGCGACGCTAGTATTCTCAAAGTTGGAATTCTGCCATTTGCTGTAATTTGGCGCGCGATTCAAAATCGAATTAAATTAATTCAATTTTGAATTAGGCGCCAAATTATGGCCAATGGCAGAATTCTAATTTTGGGAAACTGGCGCCCACTGGCGCCGCATAACGCCAGAAAGTGAAATTAAGCTCTACAATTTCACATAACTATAACCTCTCTTTTATCTACATTTTTATCGATCAAAATATTCAAAATATACAGCCCTCAGCGCTATTTAAATGTTTGGTTCAAATGGTTATTTGTGATTATTGGTTTAATCGAGCTTTAGTGCAACTACATAGATATTTATCTCCCAAATTTATATTTTCATAATTAAGGGAGATAATAAAATTCAAAGTTGTGAATGTCTCGCGAGATCGAATGTGAGGTATCAGTTTTATAAATCTCTTTTTCTGGTAAAAAAAGTGAGTTTTTTTATTCAAAAGCACCTTTCTTGAAAAAAAAATCAAAGTACGAAATACGGAACACGGATATAAAACTAAAAAAAATACACCCATAAAAGGCTTATATCCAATCGTTCGTGATTGTAATGTATGTATTGCAGTCATTGATGTACCTATTTTGGTGAAATCTTCCAAAGCCTCAAGGTTTTGGTGTCCACAGATTGTGATGACCTACCGGACGGAACATGAAAGTATAAACCTTGCAAGGTCATTGATATGGTGCCAGCACATCGTGATATCGGTATGACTCAGAAATGAACCATACCAACTAATTACATAAGGCAGTTGCTCCAGAAAATAAGACGATTGGACAGTTTCTGAACAATCCACGATTATAGCTAAAATTGATATACTATATATGGGAGACACTGAAGAACATTGATAGTCAATTCAGTTTTTAAACCAAATCGCTACTTTGATATAATAGCACCAAATGAGACTACACTTTTTGTTTTAATTCCTTTTCATTTTTTTCTACATTTTGAATAATAATCTATTATTTACTTTTCTCCATATAATAGTTCAATAATCTCTAGATACACTTTTACAGATAACTTAAAACTTTCTCGCCAGTAAAATTCTATAGTCCTTTTCTGTGAATATAAAATGCTTTCTGCTAAAAGAACTAATTCTTTTGTATGTCAGAAATTGCTTGGAAACAATACAGCCATTGAACTGTGCTACGGTATTTTTCACGGATGTAGGGTTCCGAATCCCACATTTATTTCGCAATAAAATTACAGTTAAAACATTTCATTTTTAATTTTGAAATGTTTAATCAAATTTTTTTCATATTCTGAAACTTTTGCATTACTATTATTACACCCGAATAATTCGTGAAAAAGAATTGTAAAGATTTGAATTAAAACTCACGTTTTGAAGAGCTTTGTCTTTTTCTTCAAGTTTGGCATTCACTTGCATCAGGGCTTCCTGAGTTTGATCGAGCTCATTTTCAATGGTCTGGATTTTCTTCTGGAGAGCACGTGCCTCTTCCTCTGCCTGTAAAAATAATTTAAAAATTTAGTCATTTCCGTGTTTAAAGTTAAATGAGTATAACCTAAACTAATTGAATTATTTATTGATTAAATTTTATACAATAAACATACTTTTTCAGCACGTGCGTTGGCATCGCGGGCCTGCTGTTCGCAGAGCAACGCGCGATCCATCGCGTTGTCCTTCTCCAGCTTCATTCCCTGCATCTTCTTCTTGATCGCGTCCATGGTGACTGTTTTGCTTTTCTTCTACCTTCTGCAACACAAGGTAAATCAACATTAACAATGAATTAATTAACAATTAATAAAATTGAACACTTTTTCATTAACTTATATTAACAGAAAAAAGTGCAGTTTCCTCTAAAGTGAATAAGTCGTTTATGGTTTAACTAACAAATTAGCTACACTACAGAGATTTTTTTAAAAAAGGAAAGCGTATAAATTCAAAAAATCTTTGCCTCCTTCGTCATATATCGACGCTTCGAGAAAGGGATCTTGGTTGTGCATCAAATATATAATTAGCAAACAGCCTGGCACTTTATTTATAGAGGAAGGTCTTGGCTGTAGAAATTCTGGACTTCCTCTACTCTTGGTTGATATTAAACATTGTTAATGTGAACCAAATAATTTTATTTCCTTAAGATGCCCTTTTTTCTCCGTCGTCATATTTTAATTTTACTTCAAGGCACTTAAACAAAAAAAATATCTCCATCATTTTAAATGTCTTCAAATTCCGAGCATATAACGTCACACGTTTCCGACGTTTCATATATGTTTTTGAATCATGCCTTTGTTACGATTATAAATAGAATTCTATTTAGAAAGATGCTATCAAAAAATTGCCCAACTTTGGCTAATGAGGTGTTCTAAATATTTTTTTTTTATGACTGAATCATGAAACGAGAGAAGCATTTTGATCAAGTACTTTTAGCTTCTAAAGCTCCATTTTGTCTAAACAAGATGAAGTTTGTTAAAACAAACTACAAAACTATTCCTAAATTATTTTTGATATCTTTACGAATGTATCTTTGTAGATGACATCATACTTATTTACCTAAAAGAATCAAAATAGATTCACCTTGCTACAAAATATTGTTTGTCTTCCAAAAATATGCAGTTATTAGTTTCAAAAATTACATTTGTCAATATTCTCTTAGATAATTTGTATTATAATGTCTAACAAAAAAGTAAATCCTGTTAGAGAGAAGAAAAAATATTAAGTTTGCCTATTCGCGAGGTCGAAAATTTTTTCCCGAAATTTGAGGCTTCTAGGAAGTCTGAACTGGTTGCGGATTGTAGAAGTCAAATAAAAAAAGCGGATTCTTTTCTCCCACGCACTTGATCTTGCAATCAGGGTTTGATACAATTAGATGCGGGGGAGAGGAAACTGCTTCCCTTTTTTCTTGTTTTCAATGGTGAATGATGAAAGAAACATTCCGTTAGTTTTTACAGATCTTCGAACCGAATTCTTGAGTGAATCGCAAGAGGAGGGTTATTTTTACACCGGGGAGAGCGCGGAGGCGTCACTTGCCTCCTTCAGGCCATTTCGGGTTACGCATATCGAGCATCGTCGACGGCTAGTCGGCTACGTCGCAAAGACGGTGTCCTCTTACACCACGATACGTTATTTGTTCAACCACCTGGAGATATTAATCCTCAACTTAGAGTAAACAAATCAGCTTAACCCACTTTCTCAAAAAGCTCTACGTGCGAGTTTTTTTTATTTTCTTCGAAGCAAATCTATATCAGAAAAAATGTTGAATTTTCGCAATCATGTTCCCCCTTCAGTTTCAATTTTTTTAAGCCTTTCAAAAAATAACTCGTTCTCAAGGACACGTAGAAAATATTTAAGTCTGGAACTCAAAGTAATTTTAGTGAAAAGATCTAAATGTTTTCTTTTAATTTATTTTCTTTTTTTTAAACAAGAACAATGTACTATGAAATTGAATGCAATATTTCATTACAGATCTGACTCAAACTTTGTAAAAGAAACCAAAACAAGCTGGAACTTCCTTATGTATCATGACAGTTATGTTTGACGAAACGTATATAGAATTTCACGGTTCATCAACTTTTGCCTTCGTTTGCAAAAAACAAATATGAAAGTTTGCATTTTTTATCAGTGAATGTTTCTTTTCATATAATCAAACATTTTTTAAACAATAAGAAAATCGTCTTAAAGAAAATTAACACCAGAAGTTATAGATTTAAAAATATTGTGATAATAACAAACTATTAGATTATTAATCGTTAACAAAATGTCAAATAAAATTTATTCTAATATTTTTATGAATTATAAATAACTGTCAGTTATTTTTAAAATATTAAATTCCTCGCTTTCTCGGTCAGATCTTCAAACTGTTTCCAGCTTCCTCACCATTTTGGGTTACAGCCAATAAATGCTTATAATAATAATTAAGGAGCCTCACTATACTTCGGTATTATTTAATTCTCTTATTTAATACCCTTATTTAACGCGGAAATATTTTATGCACCATACTCATTTTTTATGTTGATTTTAAAATTATAGACAACAGTTAAACTTTTATTCTTCTATTAATTGTAATATCCAAAAATCACTGATATTGTTGTTAATTAAATTATTAGTAACTTAACTATAAAAAATGAATAAATAATACTCATTAAAGATCTCAAAATTTAAAAACCTAGCCCTTCAATTCTTCAAAATTAAAAAATTGACTGTTTAATAAAAAGGTAATTATTTATAAACTTATTGATTACCTTAATCAGATTATTTCCCTAGATTGAAATAAAATTTTGAAAAGACTAAAAATAATATCAAGCAAAACTATGCAATATTATAAAATCTTAATAATCACAATACAATAAATACCAACAAACTTAAGAAATTTACAAGTAAGAATTAATCGAGAAAACAAATTTCCTAATGATTTAACCAGGCTGAAATTTGATCTTATTAAATGATAGTCACGATTATGACAGTGTACAAATTTAGATCATGGGAGCAGATCTATCACCAAAAATCGATGTTTTTCTCACAAAAAAATCAAACCACTCTAAATATCGATCCACTTCACAATTTTCAAGTTAGATCAGCGCGAACACTTTCTTTAAAAAAAAAAACGCGAAAATTATCATTTAAAAAAATTAATTGTACTCACGAAGTACTCTAAGATTCGTCGTCAAGTGACGGTCGATGTGACTGACTTGTGGGTTAAGTCGAGACTGGTAGAATTAAGAAATGAGTCGAGTCGAGAAGCTTTTGGTGATCTCCCACCTTCTTGAGGACGCTTTAAGAAAATCACCAAAGCGTCTGCAGTGCCTCTCCTCAAACCCCGATCCACCGCGGATCTAGAAATGTGTTCGAAGGTATCTTTAGATCCACGACTCCGAATGATCGGATGTTTTTAAGTTAAAGAGTGGAGAAATATGGGGCCCCGATAGGTGACAATCGTCCCCTGGAAAAATCACAGCTGAAAAAAAAAAGAAAAGATGAAACTTTATATTGCTTGTAGTCTAGGAACTTTTAGAAAAAGTTTGTCTGAATTTGAGGTAACTTCAACTTCTAGAAATAAAATTCTCTTTGAAAATTATTGTTTGTATAAAATATAAAGTTCTAAACACATAATTGATGAAAAATTGATGTTAATTTAGTTATTCAAAAAGGAAAAGCCCAAAAAAACTGTTTCCATATCATTTTACCGATTTGACAGAATTAAGGGCATGTGGTACATAATTAATTAACTATAACTATAAGAGAAAATTTAGTTTCACCAAGTACGCTCGCAATAATAAGTATTTTTTGCTAAAACTAGGTAATTTTTACCTTTGTTTTCAACGTTAAACAAAATCGTAAATAAGAACAAAATTTTACATAATGCATATTCGCTGTGTAGTTAAAATTTAAAAAAACGGGAAAGATCAATCCATTTCTCTCCACTTTTTCTATTTTTTTCTATTCCTGGCTAAATTTAAAAATTGGTATGCCTTTCTATTTATGTTCCATCATGGAGTGCAATATTTTAAGCAGGCACATATGAGTTTTCGGTAAGACTGGACCATTTCGACATTTTCATTTGGACTGAAAACAATATGAATATTAGAGAATTTTGAAAGATGTATAAATTTGTTTTCGGAAGAATTTTTTTTTTATTTTGTTATTTAGTATAATTTGTAAACGATTAGTAATGCATTTAAGAAGTAGAGAAGAATATACCTTATAATATAAGTCAAGGTTGTCGGAAGACCCTTACCTAGTTTTTCCTTATAAGGTACAGATCCACGGTGGCGACCATACATAAAGTCAGTGTACTGTGTATTCACTGCATTATTCGGTCTTGCACAATCTACTTTTACAATATTAATTTCAAAGTAGCAAATTGTATAATTTTGAAATTAACTCATTCAATATTTTAATTAAAGAATTTCATTCCTTATTGTCTTGACTATAAAGGGTCTTAATATTCCAAAAAAGTAATTGCAATTGTAGGAACTAAGTTTAGAAAATTGTAGTTTGAGGTTTTTATCATTCTTTTATTGTTTTAGTACTTATCCTCTGTCCAAGTGGACATGGGACTTTTCAAGACTTCATATTCGATCATTAAATTTAATCAGCGTCTAGCTCAGTTATATGTAATTAAAAATTAGTCCAGGTAATAAATAGTAAGATATACTTTTTTCAATACTTTTTTGTCTTATTTCATTATTTTTCTGATATGAATAATAATATAATTATTATATAGATAAGACATACGTATATATTAGAAAGTAAGAGTAAATCCAATAAATCTTTTGACTTTTAAGGAACGAAGTCTGAAATGTTGTCCAGCTCATACTGCTGATTGACCATGACACGTATTGATCAAGGAGATTACCAGAGGAACCCGTACATTTTAACTGAATCTCAAACTCACGATAAATATATTCTCTTAAAAATTCCCACCTTCCTTGAAGCAGACCTTGAAGTTACTTCCTTTAATCTTACTTCACCATAGAAATTTTATATTATATATCTATAGCAAAAAACGCATTCGAAAAAATATTTCTTTTAAAATTTAATCGGTGATGAAAATATTTTTCTTATACCTCAATTAAAATCTAGCTCAAATCCATTATGTATTAAGAATTTACTATAAATATGTACCAACAAAAATTCGCTCTAAACTTAAAGTATTACATTAAATTCATAGAATAAAAAAGATTAAAATGAACCATTTTTAAAAATGATTCTCATTTAATCAGTTTTAAATTTGGCGCACTTAGATGAGCATGAAGCCACCTAAGAAACTGCGCAATTAAAATACAAGTGAAGTCACCTTTTCATGTGTTTTGTTATTTTTAACACAACCTCAAAGAAATATTGCGTGCTTCGTACATAGTTCGTATCATTTTGTTATCGTTCGTATGATATATATTAAATTTATTCAGTTGAATTCGTAATGGATAGATACGTTTATACAGAAGAGAAAAATAATTCTGAAAAATTAGAAAATGTAAATCCCACATTATATAAAAAAGTCGATGAAAGACAAGTGACAGCTGACGATGAAAATGAGGATGTCGTGGATGAGTTTGATTCTCGAGAAATTTTTGGTAAATATCGTATTATATTTTATATTTACCTTTGACAATACACCATAATTAATAATTTTTTTACAACTATTAGTTACTTCAAATTTTATAATCAAACCCTCAATCTCAAAGCTGAAAAACTCTATACTGTTTACTCCGTGATACGAATACATATACATATTGTACATAATATTAAAAACAGATTAAAAATATATAGAAAATATCGTACCTTTCTTAATAAGTTTAGAATTTCCATTATCCGTGATGTTGTCTGCTTATAGATATTGTCAGGAATATTAATGATCCAGAACATCCTCTAACACTAGAAGAATTGAAAGTCGTTGAAGAAGACCTCATTGACGTAAGAAAAGTTATCTGAAAATCGAAATATTCAAGAACGAATTATGACAAGCTTTAACAGAATCATTAAAACTAAAATTAAACTCGTTCTTTATAGGTGGACAATAAAAAGAACAGTGTAATGATAAAATTCACTCCGACGATTCCCCACTGTAGTATGGCAACTTTAATTGGTCTTTCTATAAGAGTTCAGCTTCTGCGAGCTCTGCCTGCAAGGTTTAAAGTCACAGTGGAAATTACTCCTGGTTCTCACAGCTCAGAAGTTGCAATCAACAAGCAACTCGCTGATAAGGAACGAGTAGCGGCTGCACTCGAAAATAACCACCTTCTCGAAGTCATTAATCAGTGTATTCGAATCAAAGGATAATTTTTAGGCCGTTGAATTTATGAATTACCTTTCTCTTATCAAAAATAAACTTATTAATACTTGATATTGTTAAGATGTTGCACAATATTTACAAATAAAGTAACTTTAATGAATTTTTTTGTTCTACGGTTTATTTTCTAGAACAGTAAAAGTAAGGAATGCCCGCCCCATTGTGAAGTTGTCTTTCGCATTGTTATCCAATGTTATTGTTATTCGAAATACAACTTTACAAGAAAAAGTATTTATTACTTTCACTTTAAATATAACTATATATACATTATTACCGTTTACGCTGTACGGATTTTATGTTTAATTACAAGGATCTATCTTTTTTTAGACAGAACAGCTTGAGTAATTTCTATGTTGCTTTTCTTCAATGCTTTGTTTGAATCGACAACCTCTGTTCGTCGCTTTTCCAAATCCTCAAGAGAAAATCTTTCCTTGTATTGCTGAGCTACTTTCGCGTTATTCACACCTAAAAAGAAATTTGTAATGACATTTATGCTTTTAAAAATAAATTATATATTGAATTGAACTTACCTTCTGAAATCTGTTTGAAGAAATCTTGAAAATCAAGTTTTGGCGGTGTGACAGTTTTAAGATCGAAATATTTCCTGACTGCCGGTATTTTCAAAAACAGATGCTGGCATACCGTGACGCTGTTGGTTGTAACGAAATATAGAACAGTTCCCTAAAGTTTAGAGAATGCGTTAAATAAGTATGCATGAATTCAAATATTCCAACAATTTTCAAGTAAACGTAACAAATTAGAAACAAGTTTACTTACTGCTGTGAATCCTTTAATACAAAAGAAGACTGAAAGGGGACACACTATCACCATTACGGTTTTTACCGTCTTAGAGATTGGGAACATATCTGAGGAGTTGGCAAGTAGCACTAATAACATTGTGCTACTTGCAATTGGTAATATATAGTAAGGATCAGGAATGCAGAGATTTTTAAACCACGATAAGCCTCCTTCTTGCATGCTTGGCAAAAAAGCAGCCGTCATTCGATTCACAGAAAAAAATATTGATATAGCTATTCCTCCCTAAAAACGAAATTTAAGTCAAGTAATGGTCATTAGTTTTAAAATATAAAATATTTGTTGAAAACAAATTTACCTGCAACAATGCTGGAAACATAACAGGCTTTCTAGTTTTTTGTAAAGCTATCATCTCGTTCATGCATTCCTCAACTGAAATGGAAAATGTCTGTGATATTTTTTTTATTTTCTGAGAAAAGTGATATTTTTTTCCAATTTAATACATTTAGTTAATTTTAAAATTCACCTGCCAACCCATCTCCTTGCATGCGGGCTTTCTTCAATCTCGCACTTATTTCGTTAGCCTTTGGCGTAAATGTTGTTGACATTTCATACATATTTTTTTGAGCTTTTATAATTAAAGGGAAACACGCTAATCTTACAGCGATGGTTGCTAAAATAGAAGTTATAATATATTGAATATTCAACCAAATTTTGTTACTTTTTAATAGAAATAAATTAAACTGAAATTATACATAGAAAAAATTTAAAATTCACCTGCCACAATGGTCCCCCACCATGGAAGTCCAGAAACATGTAAAAATTCGAAAATATGTTGTACTAGACTCACGGGTGTAAACGAAGTACCTAAACCAGCATTTGCTAGCTCACTTACACTTTCTACTATCAATTGTGGCTCTTCAATTATCGGAGCTGTAATTTTAGTTTATTGTTCAATAAAAAGGTATAGACTCTTACATTAAATTAGAAGAAGTTATAACGACCAAGAAATAAATTGCTATTATAATAAAATCAGAAATACAATTTATTATCAGTAAACGTACCTGTTGGTGATGCTGGTATTTGAAATGTGTCAATGGTACTTGCATGACGAATAAACCTTTGTCCTGGTACAGTCTTATAGTTTGAAACATTTGAAACAATAATTATCCGATTTCGACAAATTAAATGTAAAGATCTATTTGAGGAGCGATTCTGAAATTCCAAAAATTATATTTCTATTTTCACTATTATAAAGTTGTAATGAAGAGGAATCGTATTTTTATAAAGACATATTATAAATTTTTAATCGTAAATAATGATCATCTAGTTAAGTTCTATTTATTATTACACAATGTGATTTCATTTCATCATAATATGCCATACATAACCTCAAAACTAAAGAAACTGGCTTACCTTTGTTAAAAAATATGATTTTGGAACAGCTCTATTTAGAGCATTTAAAGACATTCGTGAAAACATTTTTTCGTTGATTAATCACCTAATTAGCTATTACAAATGTCAGAAATCAAACAATAGTTCGGACAATATTTTTAGAGTTTTTAGGTTACGTTCATGATCACACACATGATCGCACAACTCTCGAGCAAAGACATTTTCACATTTGTCTCGAGTCGCACCCTCACACATAAGCAGTAAGTACACAATTCAAACCGCATTTCATAAGACCGGAAGTCGGAAATGGGAGATGTGGCTTAATTAAATTAAATTTAAAAAAATATATTAAAACAAAAGCAGAAGCCAAATTTGAATTTTATTTTTATAAAGGTTTGTTTTCATATTCGAGCTATTAATTTCCTCCTCGATAAATAGCTGCTAGTTTTAGTGAAAAATATTTATTGTTGTGAACGTAAAAAGTTGACGAACACTAAATATATTAATTATCCACATATACACCCTTAAAGTAAAATTAATAAATATTAAACATCAAACATCATAAAATTAAGAAATTAGAGACAATGTGTTATATTATAATCCTGCAAGCTTGGATTTTTCAACTTCTGTACAGTGACTATAGGAATTAACTAATTTTTTCATGATTTTATACCTGTGGAAAGAGCGCGAAATGTACGAGAGCTGAGACTGGCTGAAGCATAAAACAATCCCTTACACGCAGATGCGGTATTTTTAAATTTCAAAATTTCCCAGTAAGCGGGAAATTTTCGTCGAATCAGGTTGTCTTGTTTACGACGCATAAGATGTTCATTGGTCTAGCCAGGGTAATCGATATTTCAGAGCATGTGGCTTGTGTTTACCCCAACACCCCTTATTTCATGAACAAAGAGAGCACGTGCTGCTGATGAGGGCTCTTCCTTCAGGGATGAAAACTGTTTGTAACTCCTAATCCACAAAAAAAAATCCATAGAATTTGTCTGGGATTCCCATTGAACATCTGTTATTAATAATTAATTATTAATAATTATTACAATATTGTTTAAAAAATCTTTTTTTAGAAATTTATAACAGAAAGGTAATAATTATTTTATTATTTTAAAAATATTTAACAGTTATATAAAATTTAAAAGGCGTTTTTGTTACATGAAATTGTTATATCATCATTCTATAACAATTTTACTAAAAGTTATTATATTTTTAATAATTTTAAATTTATTTTAGAGGCAGAACCTTATATGCATCGTCGATAGGATGAAATTACAAAATCGACAAAAAATGCGTCACAAACCCGAGGAATAAAATCTGACGGAAATTAACAAAATAAAAAAGTAACAGTAGAGTGGAGTACCTTTAAAGATAGACGGCCCTGGTACCGGCCGCGCATGCGCGCCAGGCATTGAATCGAACAAGTAGTGGTGGGGACAGCTTGACCATTGAATTCTTCGCTATTCTTCGCTAATTTCATAAAAAAAATTGTCGGAATATCTACATCGCAATCTTATTTTCTCCCTTGTTATCTACGCGCTTTAAAAAAAATCGTTTTGCAATTCCTTAATCGATGTCATCATGAAATGTCGGTGTTTTGCCCTGATAATTCCATTGTTGTGACTGAAGAGCCCGCCTGGGGTGAAGATGTGAGGATTACATTTACACGAAAGGAGCAATACAATACTAGTACTCGTGTTTATATATTTGTGTTGGTTGGCGCAACTCGTGCATACGTGTCAGAGTGCGTTTCTCATTCGTGCACATAATACATACGAATAAAATGGTATAAAATGGCAACCTTGACACTTTGGCGGCTCGCGTAGGGTATTCGTGTTTCTTGTCGCTGGCGAATGGAATTGTGCGCGTCGTCGTGGTGAAAGCAACCACGACGGTGAAAATATTTCTTCGCAAAGCTAAATTTCAACACTTGTGAAAACACGAGTTTCTCGCTGCGTGACATTTGATACGAATTCGCGGCTCCTTCGATACACTTGTGCGCGACTGCTTTGTGCATTGTTCGTGATCGCCGGTGCATTTTGATCCCCATGGACGTCATCGCGAATCGCCACGCGACTGGAATCTTCAAAAGAGATATTTAAATCACGATTCAAAAGAATCGTCTTTTGCAAACATAAGGTGGTTCGTTTTTTTTTAAGACTCGCCGTCTATTTGACAGATTATTTACTTTCCATCTGATTGGGATTTCTTATCCTGTTAAAAATAGATTCTAATTACCAGTTGTCATTTTTTATATTTTCATATGCTTTTTGAGATTATCACGTAATCTTCACTTTGGAGGTCTTCTTTTTTCTTCCTTTGTTATTGTTATTTATGTCAGATAAATATAAGTATGTGATAATTGAATTAATCTATTAAAAATGCCATAAATGAATTACAAACACTTTTGTTTGGAAAACTACGTGTCAAAAATGGTTTCAAAGTAATTTTGAGCGCCACTTTTAAATGTAGTATCTTAGTTTTCAAATCATAATGGTTAAATTTTTAGCATATTTTTGTATTTAAAATTAAAAAAAAAAGATTTTTTAATTATAATTTGTAATTAATTATCCATATCAGGATTGTTTAATTATTTTATCAATTCATTGATTCTCGGTTAACATGTTTTATTATTTTTTTTTTAATAACTTACATGGTAAAATCTAGTAAAATAAATACCTATGTAAAGCAAATAAATTGTGTACAAGCTCTGTAAAATCACGTGACCAGTGTCTGACTCAGAATGGCTATTACCACTGACTCGGTTCATTTGGAATTATGTGGCACCTTGAAAAAACAACTAATAAAAGTTTATGTACCGTTCTGTAGTATTAAATTTAAGATTAATATAAAAAAATCTTAAATTCTAATGATAAAAAAGGCCACAAGTTTGATTATTTTATAATGGCCGATAGTATTTTATTGCTATTTTATGTTTGAAGAAGTTATTTATAAGTGTATTAAAAAAACATGACAACTGATCACATATTTTCCTCAGATTTTTATGTGATAACATGACCAAACCCAATTGTCCAAATTTGGTTGTTATTACTGTTTAACAACTATACATGATATTGTTTATTTTTAAAGGTTTTGGATTAAAGTTCATTTAATTTTGAACGCATTAAAATGTATTTTTTCTTGACAGGATTCAAGTTTTTATGTCTCCCTGGCAAGAACCCTAACAATAAGCCTGAAACGCCAAGATCTTTGTTATCTTTGTTCGTTTCTTCCATGGGACGAATCGTCGTTCCTCTCCCTTTCTGAAATCTAAACGATAAAAGAGCCACGAGTATTTTGTGGTGCCGTGAAAAGTGCTTATTTACAAAGACTTTTTGTATTATGAGCAAAAAAATAAAGAACACCAAAAAACCTTGTTAGTCAAATTCCAGAGAAAATGCCCAAGTATAGAAGTCCTCATCTCAATTTTTTTTTGACGATTCATTCACAGTAAAAATCTAAGGGAAATAAAATTAAAGCTCTAAAATCTTTTTTTTTTCCCTTTTTCAAAATGAATATCCATTGGTTTTTTGCGTAACATTCTCTGGGATGATAAATTATTTATGAAATGCTTCAAACTACCCATTTGTGAAGTCAAGCTCATTGTCAGAAAGTATCTATCTAGTAAATATCAAGTCAAAGGAGAGTTCCTTTCTTCAATTCATTAGATTTAGCCTTTTTATCTTTGTCGATTTCAGAATTTTTTAATCTATAAAATATTTCTTTCGTTATCAATATAACTTTAAACTTCTGCTTTTACATCTGATGTAATAATAAATTTAAAAAATTTTCTCCAATAATTGGAATATAAATCAGTTGGCGATTCGCGATGTCTTTTTAAAATAGTTTATTATTTCTCTGAAAATAGGAACTTTTGCAAATATGGTTTTCAACAAAACTTCATAGGAAGATTGGAAAAAATGTAACTTCGGATTCTTCAGAATTACAGGATTTTTCTTCTACAAAAGACAAGAATATTGAAAAGGTGAGTTTGGCGTTGCAGTTGAGATGAAGCTTTTTTTCTAGCAATGCAAGCCCTGCTACCTGTTGAGTGTTGCCATATCTTCATTTTTTTGTTAGGATTTTAGGTCTCAAAATGTCATCATTCGCTCGTCGATTAATCACTTTCTGCATTTTGTCTCTTCTTACTTCTCAATTAACTCCTTAGAAGCTATTTTTCCCTTTTTTTACTCTCTTCGCCTTAAATTTTCAAATTTCGATAAATAGATTGAAGTCGTAAATCGGAGAGACGAGTTGCTCTTGACCTCAATTATAATTTTAAAAATATACACGTATAGCCATGGTTAAGAATAGACCACTAAATTTTCATATTCTAGTAATTTTACCTAATATTTCGTAATTTGAGAAAAATGTAAAAAACGTTTCTTTCACAAATAAACACTCAATAAATAATAAAAGCAGACAATTTTAGTCATAAAAATAACAAATTAATAAAACTTCACATATGATTGCACAAAAAGACCGGTTTTACGTGCTCAATTCAAGTCGATGTACAATTAATAAATACATCAGACCGTTGAAGTAATCAAGTTTTGTTTTTTCCTGACTCCCTTTGAAATTCTGGTTGGATACAAATATTTAGCGTGCAAAATTTATAAAACTATCTATGGAAAGACCATCACGAAAAACTCGGTAGTAACCACCATTTTTAAAGAGATTGAAACTAATACTTTTATCCGCAGATGTAAATATTATCGCAAATAAAATGAAAAGAGAGAAGGCAAAAAAAAAGTATAAAAACTTGAGGGATGAACCACTATTGAATTCAAGTATACACTTATTTTTGAATTATAAACTAAACTAAACATTTTACAGTCAGACTTGAAAAAGAATTAAGAATAGAATGTTGCTTAAATATTTATTCAACACATTAATTTTTTTTAGCCAAAATTCCACATATTGTCACAAAAATTCTTGCGCGAGACATATTTGGTATTTTTTACATATGTATTTACTTTATAGATCTACTTAAAAGTTTAATATACGTAATCAGAATCATTAGTTGGTTGAAGAAAAGATATACAATATCTTAAAATACTTTTTAATGAATGATAAATAATAAATTCTGTAAAATTAAATGCTTCTTAGTAGGATTACACTTTTGGTTAAACCTGAATATTTTTAAATTTAGAGTACAAAGTCAGTAGAGATTTCTACAAAGTGTAAATGTTTACATAGTCTAAATCCATTCACGCTTATACATTTTTCGTGTTTTTTGGTGTCTTTATCATTTGAGTCTTTAAAAATTCCAGTAAATCATTTTAATCGACTGGCTTTATTGTAATAAATCTAGACAAAAGAAATGCGATTAGGATAGAACCTATTACGAAACAAATAACGAAGATGTACCAAGTTTCCTCGTCAAAAACATCTGTAAATGCTGGCACTTGCTTATAAAGTGTATCAATCAATTTTAGATTGTAGTCTTTGCGTTGAGAGTACTGCCCCATTTTTAAATTTTCTCTTGGTGTTTTAGAGAACCAAAATTTCAATATTGATACAGAAGGAAGCAAAGTTTTTCTGAACTAAAGAGAGAATTCTAAAAGAGATTTTGATTAGTAAAAAACTCTTTATAATTTCCCGCTTTCCGTCTCCAAAATTCTTGCCTCGTTTGGAATTTGGACTTCTTACGCTGGGAATATCTTTCTAGTTCTCTTTCATGAATTGACAATGTAGGACATTCGATTTCTTGCAATCATTAAACGTGATGAGGACAAACAAAACAGGATAATTAAATTGTCTCTTTATATTCACAAATCAGTTCGCTTTCAAGTAAAAGGAACTCCTTATTTAATTTGTGGATTGATGTCAATCTAACTTTGATATTACATACCGCATAATCTTAAAATCAACTAACTGGCTTATTTGTTCAATCGAAATTCTATTTTCCTTTTTTTCCCTTTTTGTTTTTTAGTTTTGATTTAATATCTTCATCTTTTTCTGGTTCAGGTGGCACAAGGGAAGTTACGTGTTTATTGTAAAGTTGCAGTACTTCTAAAATAGAGAGATTATTGCATTTCAAAACCACCTTCTGTCCGGACTCTGAAAAAAATAATAGAAAATAATTAAATAATTGATGATTAATCTATTTTTAAATTATATGACACATTGAGTTTAAATGTGGAATGCATAATGGTTTCTTTAAATATGTTTAAAACTTGATTTAAAAATTGAGTAGCTATAAAATAAATTTTCAAATTTGTTTTATTTACCCAAGTCGACTGTCACTAAAGGTTCTGAACGATCACAAACAACGTTTGTCTTCAAAATGCATGCTGGATTGGTTTTAATATATTTTGGCCCTGTCAGCAAAAACATCAAATTTCTGTAAAGAAAAAAAATCAGTTAACAATTATTTGTCATTTAAAAATTCCAACGAATTTACAAATATTGAAAATGAAAATTAGAAGAAATTTATTGTTGTTTCAGACAAAATGACGCAAATGGAGCAACAAATGCCCATTCCTGTGCCAGACTTGAGCACATTGCGAATAACAACGGCAGTTTCTATGCTTGGTAAAGCCTACGGATGTGGACAATGCACGGGTAAGTCGATTTTTCTCAACTTAATTTATTGAATGAAAAGATAAGGAATAATATTATTGAAAAATTGTAAAGGTTCAATATATATTTGTATTAAAAATCGATTACTTGAGGTATAAAATCTATTTTTAGCATTTCCTGAGTAAGAATTATACACAAATAAACAACAATCGATTTTCCCATACCGAGATAATGTTTTTACGCTTACTCACATCTATATTTATTGTCAAAAAAGCATCACTAACGTTTCTAAATTCCAAATCGCTCTTATTTTAATATTAATTCGTGCTCTAATTTTAAGATATTTTCTATCCATACTTGCATGGAGAAACTACGAAATATCGAACGAAATGTGCCTCCCACCCCCCAAAAAAATGTCCCTTTAAAATTGAAAGAAAAATATAAATTCCCCAATACTTTTTACGATCTTTCTACATACCTCAACTTTTTCTATTTAATTAAAGTCACTCTCTCATCAATTTTATAGTCGTTTTCAATGATTTCTGTGGTTTTATACAAAGGAAATCGCTCGTTAAAAATAATGCAGCTACGTCGTCTGCTAGTCTACGGGAAGAATGAGATTGCACATGCGCGAGTTAATCGACGTTACAAATACATTGAAACACGAGGTCACGAGCCCGACTTTTTGCAACTTTAACTTTTATCGTTTCGTATTATTGAAGAATAAATTACCTACACCTATACTTCATCCTTCTAATTGAATCACAATTGTGTGAATCGTGTTCCCATGGAGCACATCAATGGAACATGTTCGAAGACAGAAAGTAATGACCCAAAAAATTACTTCTAATTTAATATAGTCACGGTATCTTTCAAGCTTGCGCATCATCGACATTAATTTCATTTTAAAGAGTGGTAGCATTTTTATCAAAATTCTTTTGTTCACCTAACAATTTAGTTTTTTCCCGTGTTCTGTTTTGTTTGTGTTATCTAGTTCGAGTAGCCAATTGTCAATGACAATATGTATTCAGATCTATTCTTTTGTGAACCTTGTGAACAGAGTGATGGTAAAACTAACCTCACTTCTTTGGCTTTTTCGTGAAAGGGATCGAATTGTACGGTAATTTTCTTCACTGGCTTGTAATTTAAAGCTCTCAGCTGCTTTCCGATCGCACTTACTACACCTGCTGATCGCGATTTACACCCACTGAAGGGAATTGACATTTTCTTAAACTGAATGAACGAACGTGGATTTTATAATTTAACAACACAGGCACAGTTGGACGTGGACCAGGTTGGAGTTTGGACACAGTTCCGAGTTCCGACACTTCCGACACAGTTACCAACCGTACATGAAAAATATGTTGAACTTTGTCGGTAAGAACAATGTTGTCACTTATCGATATTTCAGTGTCGCCGACTACCTTTTGTTTTTTTTTTATTAATTATTACGCTTTTTATTTTATTTTTTTGATTTGTATGTATTTATTTTTTTTAATCTCATAAATAATCTCATAATTTATTTATCTGAGATATTTTGTCACACTTTAAGGGGTCACCACTGTCACCAGTGAAATTTGAACTCATTTAATAATTGAATAGAAATTATTTTTAAACTGTTTAATTTTGATCTCTCTGAACTGGAAAATAACTGAAATTGTATATTCGAACATTGAAATGTTTGCATCGTTCTTCAGATTCCAAAATTAGCATTTCTTCCAAGTATGTAATATATTCTAATTTAACTGTGCCACACAGGTCGTGAGTTGTGATAGATCTTTCTTCATGTTTTATTTAATTTAAGAGACTCGAGAAAATCAACATTTTAAATCAGACCCCAGCTACCAATGTGATTAACATCGGAATCGACTTTCCAGTATCATTTTCCTTTCCCAGTAGAACAGACATCAGAATCTTAAATACAAAAAAATATCGAACACTGCTAACACTTTCTCAAATTTAATTCAGAAATTCAAATGTTCCCGCCTAAAGTGTTCTAGTTTCCCGATTGGTTATAAAAGGGCCAATCAACTTGATTGCAGTGTCAGCCATATTGAAAGACAGAGTTGTCTTGCTTCAGTCAGTCAGCTTGAGTGTGTTGTGGGGAACTGTCTTGGGTGGTTGACGGGTCTTGTGTTAAATTTTTTACTTATTTATTAGTGATAATTGGCAATTTTTGATCGGCAACAGCAAAAATGTATCCCGTGGGACAGCGTGAGTAAAAATACGACTTCCTTTACTACCGTAAATGGCTCGTAGGAGTGTGTAAAAAGTTGCCACTTTTGGCTTGCCTAGGCGAGTCTAGAATTCGTCATCAGAATGTTTTTTAAGGGCTCTTTGTTCTACGTACTTCGTCTCTGTGATCTGAAGAAGATTTCCTTTCAGGAAAAAATGTTTCAGTCCCTAGACGAGTTTGGTGCTCAAATTTTTAGATTCATGCATTGGTGTAAGCATTAGGAATGACCCCGAATGAACCCCCCGTTCAACAGGCGCATGTGTCGTTACTTGTTTCACTTGGATCAGACACATTATGTACCTATTAGAGAAATATGTATTAGACTCCAAATGTCCTCAATTTTTTTAATAACAAATGACGCCTTTTCCAAAAAGATATCACTTGGTTAAGGTCACACAAAGATTACACGCGCGATTTATCGCTGTTGGTCGCTCGGAAAATCAATAAATAATACCTCGGAGCACTCGATTATTTTATCCGTCGCCACTCTGCTTGATCTTTTTTTCTTTTGTATCACAACACTTTTTCGAGCAGAAACTACCTGCTCGTTTAGTCTCAAATGAGCTCCACGATTTTTTTTTATTTTCATATATTTTCTGATGATAAGAAATTTCAAATGCAAATGTGGGTCACGTGCTTCTTGCAAGCTTTTTTAAAAATAATAATATTGATTGTTACTTAATGTTCCGGAAAATAACGTCACAAGATTTTTCAAAAGAAATGTACAGTATCAATGATCGTTATATTAATAGTATGAAATTGAAATAGATCTCTTTGTGATGAATTATAATATATAAAATCATAATGTATAAATACTGTTATATGAATGTTTTATTTTAGTACAAGAGGCAATTTTAAGAATCTTGTAATAAATACTGCTCCTTAATGGAATGCTTAATATAGCTGGTAATATTGAAATGAAAGGGAAAGCAAAATATAGATTAGAGATTGCTATTATTATAATAATGTCTTTATAGTGCCATTAGCAGAGACTTTTCGATTAGGAAATATTTCTCCTTGCATTGAGTTTTGAGAAATTGAAATCAGGGAAAAATATTTAACGTACATAATCAGGGTCTCTACTGTGCGGAAATTTAAGGAAATTCGGGAATTGTATATTACTAATGTCGCAACCCACTATCCATTGTATGTATACTTCTGGCGTAAGAAGAACCTTTATTTATGAGCAAAAAAAAATGCGGATATTGTTCGGAAATTCTGTTGGCAAAATGTAGTAAAGGCCCTAATCATTGAATATATGCAACTAATACAAGATATATTTTTCAATAAGGATTGAAAAAAATGTAGTAATTCTAAAAATCTTTCTTTAGCTCCCCCACCGGGGCCTACAACAAGCACTGCCGTGGGAGCAGCTGGAACAACTGGAAGCAGTGTTGTTGCTCCCAGTTCCTTGGGCCTGGTTCCCGCCCAACAGACACACACACCCCCTCAACCTCCAGATCTACCGAGTAAGTATTCAAAAATTGCTTTCGAATTTTTTGGACTTAATTCAAATTTAATAACATATTAAACATTATTTTCTTTCTTCAGTGTTTGCATCTCCAAGGAGACCAAATATTGGCCGCGAGGGCCGAGTCATCGGTTTGAGGGCCAACCACTTCCAAATTACAATGCCTCGTGGCTATGTTCACCATTATGACATCAACATCCAACCTGACAAATGTCCCCGAAAAGTCAATCGAGAAATTATTGAGACTATGGTTCACGCTTATAGTAAAATTTTCGGAACTCTCAAGCCTGTTTTCGACGGTAGAAGCAATTTATACACTCGGGACCCTTTGCCAATCGGCACAGATAGATTAGAGTTAGAAGTAAGCTATTATTAATATTATATTTACGATATATTTACTAATTACAAGAATTCAGACTAATCGCATTAATTATAAAATATTTTCTTTTTTAAAGGTTATACTACCAGGGGAAGGAAAAGACAGAGTCTTTCGAGTTGTGATCAAATGGGTAGCCCAAGTTTCTCTCTTTGCCTTAGAAGAAGCTCTAGAGGGCCGAACCAGACAAATTCCCTTCGATGCAATTCTCGCTTTGGATGTTGTAATGAGGCATTTACCGTCCATGACTTACACTCCCGTTGGAAGGTCATTTTTCAGTACTCCAGATGGTTATTATCATCCTCTGGGTGGTGGAAGGGAAGTTTGGTTTGGTTTCCACCAGTCTGTGAGGCCTTCTCAATGGAAAATGATGTTGAACATTGACGGTATGTTTTAATTTCCTTAATTACTTGATTACATATATATGATGCTGATGAAAATTCATGAATGCTAATTGGATTCTGTTTTCTCTTCCAGTCTCTGCAACTGCTTTCTATAAAGCTCAACCAGTGATCGAATTTATGTGTGAAGTTTTGGACATCCGAGATATTAATGAACAGAGAAAACCACTGACAGATTCGCAAAGAGTCAAGTTTACCAAAGAAATCAAAGGGTTGAAAATCGAAATTACGCATTGTGGAACAATGAGGCGAAAATACAGAGTCTGCAATGTCACGCGCAAACCTGCTCAGATGCAATCGTAAGATTATTTTAAATAATAATTATCTCTTAATATTTTGATAAATAGTGCTAATAATATAATTAATAATTTCAGATTTCCATTGCAATTAGAGAATGGTCAAACGGTCGAATGTACAGTTGCCAAGTACTTTTTAGATAAATATAAAATGAAGTTGCGTTACCCCCATCTTCCGTGCCTTCAAGTTGGTCAGGAGCACAAACATACGTACTTACCTCTCGAGGTGAGTTTAAAAAACTAATATCTTAATTTATTTAAACAATAAGATTAGATGTTCATTTTCTATCGAGATTTGTGACATTTCCTGATTATTTCTTAATTAAATGTAGGTCTGCAACATCGTAGCGGGACAGAGATGCATCAAGAAACTGACGGATATGCAAACATCGACGATGATCAAAGCGACAGCTCGTTCAGCACCTGATCGTGAAAGAGAAATTAACAACCTTGTTAGACGTGCTGACTTTAATAATGACTCATACGTGCAAGAGTTTGGATTAACAATCTCAAATAACATGATGGAAGTCAGAGGACGTGTCTTGCCTCCACCCAAACTTCAGTATGGAGGACGCGTTAGTTCCCTGAGTGGACAGGTGTGTAACTTTGAGATTAATTAATTATCTAGACGTGACATTCCTAATAATTAACAGAGACACGTTATATGATGATAATCTCACAACATAGAAGTATAGAATTAATCTGCAGTTCCATTTATCATATTTCTAATTAAGTACTCTCTTAATTTAAAGACGAAACAGCAAGCGTTACCAAATCAAGGGGTTTGGGACATGAGAGGAAAACAATTCTTCACCGGTGTAGAGATTAGAGTATGGGCGATTGCATGTTTCGCCCCGCAGAGAACAGTTCGAGAAGATGCGTTGCGCGCTTTCACTACACAGCTCCAAAAAATCAGCAATGACGCTGGAATGCCAATCATCGGACAACCTTGCTTCTGCAAATATGCTACCGGTCCAGATCAAGTTGAACCGATGTTTCGATATCTGAAATCAACTTTTCAGTCTTTACAATTAGTGTGTGTAGTTCTTCCTGGAAAAACTCCTGTATATGGTGAGCTAAAGATCAGATTCTGTGTTAAGTAAGATTGTTCTTATTATATAAAATTAATTATTATAACATTGTTTTATTTGCTTTGAAGCCGAGGTTAAGAGGGTAGGCGATACTCTTTTGGGAATGGCGACACAGTGTGTTCAGGCAAAGAACGTTAACAAGACATCTCCACAGACATTGTCAAATCTTTGCCTTAAGATTAATGTGAAACTCGGTGGTATCAACAGTATTTTGGTACCTAGCATTAGGCCCAAAGTCTTCAACGAACCTGTCATCTTCCTCGGAGCAGATGTGACTCATCCACCTGCAGGTGACAACAAAAAACCGAGCATAGCAGCAGTTGTTGGAAGCATGGACGCTCATCCTTCTCGATATGCAGCGACGGTTCGAGTTCAACAACATAGACAAGAAATCATCCAAGAACTCAGTTCCATGGTTAGGTATGTGATAGTGATAAATTATTAGTGTAATAAATTTTAAATTTTATATAAATTATTTAACACGCTGTTGAACAATCCTTTACATCTTTCTACTCACAAAGTATTAGTGTTCAGTTGAACTCTTCTTTTAAAACTGTAATTCTTATCACATTTTTAATTTTTAGAGAGTTGCTGATAATGTTCTATAAGAGCACCGGAGGCTATAAACCACATAGGATAATCCTCTATCGTGATGCTATTTCCGAAGGTCAATTCTTGCACGTACTTCAACATGAGTTGACGGCCATTCGTGAGGCCTGCATTAAATTAGAAGCTGATTACAAGCCTGGAATAACCTTCATTGCCGTTCAAAAGAGGCATCATACGCGTCTGTTCTGCGCGGACAAAAAGGAACAGAGTGGAAAAAGTGGAAATATTCCTGCTGGAACGACAGTCGATGTGTGTATCACACATCCAACCGAGTTTGATTTCTATCTGTGCAGTCACCAAGGAATCCAAGTATGTGTCTACGATTATTTTTATTTTTTACACGATTGCTAAGTATTGCCAAAAAGTTTCTCATCGAGTAAAAATATTCATTCTAATCCCGAGTTTTATTTACTTATGGTTCGCATTCCTTCTTTCTAGGGAACATCGAGACCTTCGCATTATCACGTCCTTTGGGATGATAATCATTTTGAAAGTGACGAGTTACAATGTCTCACCTACCAACTCTGCCATACTTATGTGAGATGTACGAGATCTGTTAGTATACCAGCACCAGCTTATTACGCTCATCTTGTCGCTTTCCGTGCAAGATATCACTTAGTTGAAAAGGAACATGACAGGTAAGTCTATTTAATTTATCTATTATTTTATTTGAACTCAAATTAGTCACGAAATTAGCTTTGAAGCCTGAACGATTTTCTACGTTTTTTTAAATATAATGTTCTTTATTTGCAGCGGAGAAGGATCTCATCAATCAGGCTGCAGTGAGGACAGAACACCAGGGGCAATGGCACGAGCGATAACAGTCCATGCTGACACGAAACGAGTTATGTATTTTGCGTAATTTTTGCACGTTGTTATCTGCGGAATCGCCATATCCACTGAAAGAAAAACTTCGAGGTAATTAATGATATCCTTAACTCAAACTTTATATTCAGCTATAGATTATAGCTAAGTATAAATCTAGATATTGCATTTACCTCAGAATTATTTCTGTTAGTGTCTCTGAAAGTAAACAAAGCGGAGTGAGAGTAGCCTGCTACTTAAAAATGACGATTAACGTTCTCGGGCGGCCAATTTTTTTTTATAGATCATTTTCAAGTATAATGTCACACGTCTACCTGACACGGAAGTGCCAAATTAATTCACTGCTTCATAAAAAAAAGTTTCCGGCATGGGGGGTTTAGATGGTGGCTGGGTTTTTATCTCTGTTTATATCTCTATACAAAAAGTAATTTTAATGAACAAGGTGCTTTTAGTTAATCATGTTTTAGATTAGATTAAGATTTTTCGTAGATTCACGAAGAAGGGGAGAATGATCAATCTTATATAGATTTGGCTTACGAGCCTGAATTACGCTTATTTTTTCAAGGTAATCGTACCTCATGAATTTGTAATTTGTATTATAACGGAAAAAATTACGCTACACGCATTGATTTCATACTTGAGACTGCCAATTTATTGTTTATGATGAAATATTTTACTCTAAAAATGCAATTACGAGGCTTATATTCGAATCGGCTTATTTAGAATTTAAAAATGATGAGAGTAAGGAAAAAATTGGCCACCGTGAATCGTGCGTCATTAGTAAAGAAAACGCTTGATAAAAATCAACAAAGACATTGAGCTGATTTGCCAAGAGTTAAAGAAGCGAATGGCCAAAGTAAGTTAGGATTTTATTAGAGTGAAATTAGGAATTGTGGCGTAAGTTGACCTCTGTTCAATTAGACAGTTAGTTTTGCTTTTATATCATGCTTTCAATTGGTAATTTATTGTGCCACGATTACTGATTTTCCCGTTGCTGTGTGTTCTATATCAAATCTTGTCATTCTAAATTTAACGTCAAGAAACGACCAATTGTTAGCAACATAACTTCGACAGACTTATCTAGACTTATACCGTGTTTGTTATAAACCAAACTCCATCGACTATTCTAAACAACTCAGATATATTAGTTAGATAAACATTTTGATCGAGCAATTAGAATTTAAACTGGCAAGCATGCCCCATCAATGGAAAGAATGCTAAGTTATTTGTAGGATTCCAGTACATATTGAACAGATAAACAACCCTGTAGATCAATAAACAGAGAATTAAACGGGATGCTTAGGTTAAGGAAGATATCCATACATTCGATAAATCCTTATGTTCCACATTGGAGAGAATGTATTGCAAGAATCCTTTTGGAACAATAATTGTCACAATAATTGAATAATAACCTTAAATGCATTTCAAGCGTCCTCTAGAATTCTATAGAGTTGATAGAAATTCATAGTAAGTAGTTTAACTATGTATAATTGAGTATCGGCTGTCGCACAGAAAAGAGGAAATTTCATGTTTAATGGGAACCCTCGACTGGTGAATTATTTTTCATGAATTTCTGATAGGGAATGGGCAAAACTCAATCGTCGTGGATGTCACGTTATAGATTTACGAGTATAATTCAAGCCTATCAGTGACTCACATTTTGCAAAATTTTTAATTGGCATTGTTTAAAATTGCACGCGTAAATGTTTAAATTTTAATGATCGTGAAAAATTAAGTTTATATATATATATATATATATATATATATATATGTATATACAGTCATTTTTTAACTATTTTGAATTTAGAATATCGCTGGCAGGCTTGATAATCGAAAATATCGTCGAAAGTATGGAAAGGACCTCGACTCTCATAAACTATTTATTCTAGCTATAATTATAAGTAACTTAGAAGATGATCATGATGATGATGCATACCTGTATAGGAACAATACTTAACGATAGTCTCAATAAGAATTAGGCAATTCTGTTAAATATCACTTGGTAATAATGAAACTGCAACTCGAGGAAGGTTCTCTGTACTTCTTTCATGAGAATCATCTTGCAATTTAATTAGTACCAGAAATTGACTCGAAGAAGGCCAATTTGCATACAATTAGAGCATTAAAAGTTTTATTAATAGTTGCGTTGTTAAGAGGCGACGAGTATCAAACGGATTGTAACGAGGCCATTCAAATTAATATTCCCTACTGCAGCATAAGTTGATTTTAGTGTAAGTTGTAAATTCGCGATGCGAAGAATTGTCGTGTCAATGCTAAGGTAAAAACTGATTTAAAAAAGGACTTTGTGACAATTTCTCGTATCGAAGAGCCTCGAATTGTAAATATTTTTATTTTTTAGACTTAAATATTCTGTCTGAACTAATCGCTCGGAGTACAAAGTTCTTTCCACTCGAGATCAAAATTAACTAACGTTCTTATTTTGTTAAACCTTTTTTTTTTATATAATTATATTCTCGGTAGGACTGCTTTTTTCTATGTGTTCTTTATCCAATGGCAATTACTGCAAGTATTCTCAAAAACTGTCAAATCTTAGCAATTAAAACTTGACAAACGGGTGTATGAAAGGATCCAAGCACTGCTGATGAACTAATCTAAGACAGCAAATAATTTATATTTATATATATATATATATATATTGTATGTATATATTAAAAACACAACAACACACATTCAATCGTAAGTGCAAAAGCGTGTCACTTTTAGCTTATTAATGTCGATTACACATAATAATGCTGTATTCGCGATCGAAATGCTGCCTTCGCGAAGATGCCGATTATACATATTACACCAATAAGATGTAATTTTAAATGATAATCCTTACATGAATGGCACGTTCTACACACATTGTACATATTTTTCAGTAGACCTTCGTCAATAGTTATCTTAGATTTTCCTCCATATCTTCTCACGCAATGGCGTCACAAGAGTTTTACAATTTGTAAAAATCTTTGAAACTCGATTATAATTGTCATCACTGCTTCAGTGAATGTCACTCGCACTTCAATATGAATTTAAACACTTTGAGTGCATAATTGATGTTGAACAAATGATGATGTGTTAGTGAGAGACTTGATAGAATTAAAGGTATATCAAAAATTATAATAGCAGTGACGAATAACGGGCGCATCGCAAAGTATGCAAAACCTCGATTATGTTTGAATTACAAATTTTAAATAAATTTTTTAACATTTTTTCCCCGAATTCTTGTTTTAGATAATCTTACACACTGATTTCTTTTTGTTTAAGTTTTTAAAAAATATCTTTTCTTTTCTGCTTGAAGCAATTGATTAACAAATGGACAATCATTGCTAGAATTTTTGAAACAGAAAAAACCCATATCTCGTGTGCTAGTTAAATTAGAACGATTGCTAGATTTAAATGATCGGTAATCAGTATGCTTTAATAAGACCATTTAAAGTAGACAAAAATCTGTCATTTTATGCAAGTAAAACTAAGCAAAGCTTGCAAATGGCTTTATCTGTGATAAAAAAAAAAAGATACAAATCCTGATGCAATATTTTTTACCTTGAATTCTTTCATTTTTATACTGCCTGGACAATTTTATTGTCACCATTGTTTATTCATTATTATTTTTTATGTCGTAAAGTCTTTATCTTTTTGAAGTTAGAAATTGTAATTTTTCTATGCGAATCGAACCGTTATACGTCACTGTATCGAAACGAAAGTCAAGTTTGTAGATTGCATAAGAGAAGAAAATACAGCTTGCATGGCGGAGAATGATAATGAGATATGTAAGGCAAATATCTAAGGATCATAATTATTTTTAAGTAAGATTACAGATGTCAGCTTTAAGAATGTCAGCGCCCACGGATATCTATAGTTACTTTGATTTACAAATGCCTAGTTTGTAAGATTTTAATTCTTTTGGCCGTGCAAAATATTAACAAATTAGGGGGTTTCTTAAGAGCAAGTGATACTTTATCATAAGATCAATTTAGTTTCCCCAAGTTTGCGCCCGCAATAATCAATATTTTTTGCTAAAACTAGGTCATTTACCGCCGTTTCGTACAGACGGAGGTAAATGTTTTAGCAAAATATATTTATTATTGCAAGTCTAAAGTTAGGGAAACTAAATCTCTTATGGTAACTATCACATGCTCTTAAAAAATGTTTAAATCTTATAAATCTGATAAATTTTAAAATTTTATTTTAAGTAAAAATAAAAGTTGTAACTTTCGGAAAAATATATTTTTAAAGTAAACCTCCTGAATTGTATCATGTATATTTAGAGTTTCAAGGTGTCTTTTTAATTAGCAGAAGCTGAAATCAGAAAATAATATTTTGTATCATTTTTACTCAGGAAATGCTCTTCGCTTGTTTTTTTTTGTATATTACGTAGCTTGGCTTTTTTTTTTATAGCATCCTTGAAATTCTTCTGAATTTTGTCAGTGCAGTATTTTCAAAGAAAACTCGGAAACTGTCGAGACGCTGTTAATCTAGACAATAATAAACATTTTCTTTGACTTTGATCTCCAACTTTTCTTGTATGTTAAATTATGACGTAACGATTAACCGCTGAAATTTTTTATTAGTTGTAGTCGAATTTAGAGATTTAAATTTTAAATAAATTCAAAATAAATTTCAATTGAAAAGATTGTAAACGTACAGTTAATATCTTTTTCAGCGGTTTATTGTTTGTAATGGAACTCCGACTAGATTTCAGATTTTTGATCTCTCAGCAGAGTAAATATGATTGAACTAAGTCTCTTTTAAGTGCCTGGGCGCTTCGTGTAAGACGCGGCGGCAACGATTAAATAAAAGGAAAAAAGGACGTGTAACTTTCGAAATTCTAAAGATATCAGTCTCTGAGTCGCAATCGGTTAATAATAATAATTAATTTAGTGAATTACCGGTGCGTGCATCGTACACTGTCGAGAGAATTGAGAATCGATTTCGGTCAAGCCTCGTATGTGCATGCTGAAAGTATAACTTAATTATGTCTGTTGAGATCTTATCGAGATGCCGGGAAGAATGTTATTGACTAGTTTTAAGATAATATATGGTATAAACATTATTATAGATTGTAATAAAACTAGAGTATAAATGAGCATCATCTATACATATTATATATATATATATATTCTATATTTATAATAACTTTCCGTTAAATAAAATATAGAATCGATGTTAAGGCGACCTTTTAGCATCTCGAATCTGTAGATTCGGTAATCATTGTAATTTGCTAAAATCGTAATCGAAAACCTAAATTGCAAGAAAGTAACAAGTTCGATAAGCAGCCAAACTTCTGCAACCAACGTATTACGATTTTAGTAATAAAACGTCAAATATAAATTTAATACATTCTAACTTTTTTCTTAGATACGATTCAGTGATTTGTGTGGCTTATAGTTTTACCGTAGGGTACAATTAAAAAACTCTTCTCGAATTTGAGAAAATTCAAAATTCGAGGAGAGAGACGCTTGGAGATTTTAAGATTCTGGTTTCAGGTGAATACTGAAATATTTTTTACTTTATGCTGTCATCTTAATTTTTCATTGTCATCATATAATATAACTGCAATAAAATTAAATTGTAGTACTCAAAATATGTACGCTTATGGTGTAATTTTTCAAACACTCTCTATTTTTAATCTGTAAGGAATCGCTAATCTGATGGCAGCTAATTCTCTCGGTTAAAGTCCAATTAATAAAATACCAATGGCAATAAACTGAAAGTTGAGAAAGTAAAGTATAAACTATTTATATATTTTTTATTTATATTGTAGAGAAAGTATAAACTGAAATATAAATAAAATTGTTTGTGAATTAAATTTCAGTGACAATAAGTGAAGAAGTTAAAATGGACTTTCACCGATCAGATTTTCCAAAAATATATTCCTTTTAAAATTAAAAATTAGGTAATTCCATTACCTTGTGGCCTTTTTTTAATTTCTCGATGGGGCGTAGGTTTAAGGACCATTTTAATTCGTAAATAACTACCGAAGTTCACGAATCAGAGCGAGATAAATAAATAGGGTCGTCTTTAGGAAAAGCTGGAAAAATGTTGCAAAATCTTTCGTAAGGATTTTGTAAAGTTTTTCTAAAATTTTTCCAAATGGGAGAAGGAATAATTGGATTCTCATTTTATCAAAACTCAAAGCTTCGTTCAGAACGAGTACTATCATCAATTTTAAAGTATAAACAACATTTTGACGCTTTATTGTCTCGTTCATGTACCTAATCGACATTTTAAAACTAGTTATAATTTATAATTATGATAAGAAAAAAGAAACGAGACCGTAATGCCCACCAATTACAATTAAAATTAATGAATTTAGATAAGAGTGAAATGATCGCATAACTATTTTAGAAATTAAGGATCACCATCTATATTTAGATGTAAAATCTACATTAATCGTATAATGAAAAGAAGGTGGTTTAGAATTGTGTATTATGAATTATGTAGATAAGAAATGTGTAAAGACATAATTTATTGACGTTTTACATCGCTGTATATACGTGATATAATTATATATATATATATATATATAATATAAATATATATATAATATTTGTCGTTTTTTTCTTGGAAACAGATAAATGCACCTTCTTTTTATTAATTTTTCGGAATAAACCTCGTATTAAATCTTAAAACCGTTGCTGACGGAGTAAAAAGAGCTTGTGGACAGCATTACATAATTCGGAATACGGGTTATTAATTATTATCTATTATTGTATTATTGATATTACCTAATTACCTATAATAATTGGATCTACGAATTAACTATCGATTGAAATTTGTATTTGAAACCGGGAATCGACTTTCTGTGAAATGTGAGAGATGATCAGAATTAGGAACTGAAAAACAGATAAAAATTTGAAATAATTAATTTTTTTAGATAAGATATGTAGTCTTTTAAGATGATTATCAGTGTGTTAGAATAATTAATGACAGAATTCGAATAAATGCTTATAAGCCTGCTTGTGAATTTTTTCAATCGCGGGTTTATCCTTCCTCACCCTTCTTGGTATTTTATTAAAATTAGATTGATTTTTATGTAATTTCACAATTTTTTTAGTTGAAAGAATGTAAAGAGTTCGAAATCAATATGTCTTAATAGATTAATTAAATAGGAATTTAAAAAATCGAAATAATTAAAATTGTAATTTGAATTTAATTTGAATACATATTTTTCTGAGTCTTAAATTTTACAAGTCAAGGAACCTTGAAAATAATTCAAATTTGTATCGTCCGGTGGCTACACTCACTAAAGGTACTATAATTCTCGTAATTTAAATCAATTTAATATGTTATAAATTCACTTCATGAATCAAATCAAATTTGCGACTTCAAAAGTTGTTTAATATGGATATATATTATATTTATCATTGAGTATTGTATTACTGTGAATGCATTTATTATCGATTTTAAATAAGATAATGTTAAATTAATTTTCGTCTGATTAGGTGTGAGGCCTAATCGCAGGAATTCTTGGAAACAAGGTCCTGCAATATAAATTGAAACACAATAAAACTAATAAAAGTATTAGTTTTCAAAAAAAAATATTGATCTATTAGCTTTGGAGTTGGATGAAATTTATTTCCAACTTTAGAAATATAGATAATTTGGTAATAGGCGTAAATTATTGTTCTAAAAATGAGTAATAAGAAAAGGAGGGAATATTTTTGAATTTGAATTGTGATCGATACTATCGAGGTTCGATATATCGATTCGAGATTTCGAGA